>PVJN01030919.1:0-25257 GCA_004026805.1 Lasiurus borealis | reverse complement strand
GGAGCCACCATCTTGTGTCTTGGAGTGACAATTTGCATAAAACTATTTTATTAGATTGGATAACAATCTTTGCCTGTTAGGTTTCATGTTCCACTCTGGGCAGCTGTTGGTTTATCTAAGCTCATCGTATCTTGTATGACTACAACTATGTGCAGTTTCTTGGTTTGGAAGCAGTGTGCTTTGGTGGAAACCATTAAGGGTGTTAGCAGTGAATCTGGCTAATGCAGTGACTTCTAGTTCAGCTTTTATTACAGCCTAGATAGGTAGAAAGAAGGAGACTGTCCATTCCCACCAGGACATGCTACATGTCCAACAGGTCTTGCATGGCCAGCAAATGATGAGGGACAATCAGCAACTGTGAATATAGACTTCTAGCTGTAGCTGCATACTCTAAAGTATATCAGCTAGTCTACCCATAGAAAACATAGGGCTATCAATGAGTTCTACATAGTCAAGCATATTCTTTTAGAGCTGGGAATATTCCATAGGTATAATTAGGAGTTCCCGCTATCTGTCCATTCAGTGAAAACTACAGTGTCTGTAGCTTGCAAGCATTGAGAGGCAGCCATCCCACATGTCTGTGTAGGGACTGTGTACAATCAGTTCATTGTACGTATGTGTAGGGGAACTCTGTGCTGGCGCATCTTGTGTTCTTCCAATAGACAACCTTACCCATCCCAAACTCTGTAGTCATTACATATATATAGGAATGGTTTTGTCTACCTTTTATTAATTGGAAAATGTATCTTTTAGTCTCACTAAAACTACATTTGGATGAATTGTTTATAGTTACATTTGCTAAAAAGGAGGAGTTTGCTGTCCCTTGCCATTCCCCCATTCTGTGAGGTTGAAGGGAATGGACTTCTATGATGTGTCCTGGACACTGGAGAAAGGTCGCAGGCTTCAGATCCAGCAGCTGGAATGGTTTTGAGTTTCGGCATATGTCTGTGCCCAGGTGAGAAATGCATTGACATGTGTGGGAATTATCTCGGTTAGGAACAATATGATGCCACTCGGGTCAGAAAAACAAGCATTTAGTAGGTACTTGGCAGGGAAGGTCCTGCCCTGCTGTCAATGACAACAGTAATTTCATCATTATTGGCTCAAGTGAGCAGCTTGTGGATGTTGGCCAAGAGGTTGCATACCAGGTGTTTTGCCTGAAGGGAGAGGGTGTGGGAATTATTTGTATTGTGAGCAGGGTAGCAAAAGACCGTGCTAAATGGCCTATTTTAGGACCCTTTAAAATTGGTTTCTGTCCATTGCAACTGAAATACAGAGCATTTGATCCCAGACTCCAGCAGGATGGACAGTAACCGTTTTAGCTGGCCAAGACAGTCCTCGCTCTCTGGCAAGAAGTAGCCTATGCAACTTGGGGAAGTTTCCAGCCTAACACCCATTCAAGTGTCCCCTCCACTGGTGTGACGCCTCAAGGAACTCTGAACAGCAGTTGGCGCTGGCCAGGCGTCAGCTCTGGCATTCAGCCATCGGCTGCAGCTTTCTGACAGACGTGGTTAGTGGAGCTTCCTTTGTGGCAGTCCCCAAGCTTTGGTTGGAGCCGAGCTGCTGAGCCAAATTTATTTTTTTAACTGTCTCCACTAGGACCTTCACCCACCTGTGTTAGGTAGAAGTTTGTGAAAGCACTCACATCTATGCATTTAAAATATCATTAAAAATAAATAAATAACCCAGCAGCCTGTGGGTTATAGAATGAAAAATTTATCTTTGTTATGTTCCTCTCATGGGCATCATTTCTAGTGAAGTGTGCCCTAGTCAATGCAACAAGAGAAACCATTAACAATACTCGGTTGTTCTGACCCCTTTATGGAGGCTGCTTGCTTTGCTCTTTGCAAGGAAAGGTTTAATATAATCCTGTTGCAGTATTTACATGCTAATGCATATTTCTGTCCTTAGCTCATTGGCAGAGGCCCAATGTATTCTATCTTCCAGTCTTGTACAGGGAATGATTCTTTGTGTATATGTGCTAGGACATGTGGGATGTGGTGAGGAGCAAGCAAGGACATGGCAGGCAATTGGTTACTGCTGCCATTAGTTCAGCACAGAACAGGGGCAATCCAGCCCCCTTTGCTATTTGCCTTCCCTCCCTCCTGGCATTGAAGTGCCCAATCTGTTAGTTCAGGTGTTTGTGAGGGAGCCAGTATCCTGGTATTTACTAGTATATAAGCCTCCATATTTTTGGGAGGTGAGTTAGATCAGTGACCAGAGACACAATAAACTGTCAGACCAGTGGTTGGCTCCTATAACCTTTCACAGATTTCCTGCCACATTGTCTTCCACAATAACTTCTTCAGTATTTGCCAGCTGTCTTATGCCTATTGTGCTAGCCAGATTGTGAAGTCCTTAAATACAGTTCAACTGTCTACAGAGGACTGAAGACCATAGTACATGTCAGGTATGAGGGCCTTAGCTTTGCCCTCTGGCTACTCTGTTGTACTCCTGTTTCTACCTACTGTCTGTCTGGGATTGTATGGCCACCTTGTTCATACTACTTGGCTAGCCCCATTTGTGTACTATGCTTCTTCAAAGATGGACACCATGCCTTTATTCACAGATGAGGACATTTCTTGCAAGGGCTCTACATTAGGGGCTGAAGCGGTTTCATAATACATTGGCCCCCAAAGGGCTTGTGGAAAGGGAATTGTGCTGTAAATATGCATGTCATTTCTGTAAGGTGGAGGTTTGGGCAACAGTGGAAGTGGGCCTTGCAATTAATCCTTCTGTCCAACCCTTGATTGGGAAGCCTGACCACACAGTCACTGACAGGGCAATAGCAACAGATACTATTTGACATAATGCTTTATATCAGTGGTTCTCAACCTTCCTAATGTGCGACCCTTTAAGCCAGCTCCTCATGTGGTGGTGACTCCCAACCATAAAATTATTTCTGTTGCTACTTCATAACTGTAATTTTGCTACTGTTATGAACTGTAATGTAAATATCTGATATGCAGGATGTATTTTCATTGTTACAAATTGAACATAATTAAAGCATAGTGATTAATCACAAAAACAATATATAATTATATATTGTGAAATATTTATTTCTAATTACAAATAAATAAAATTTTGTCTTGAATCATAGTATAGCATGGTTAACAGTCTTACTATAACAACAGTAAACTACATTGCTACATTTTGCTACACCGAGGAGCGGTGTGTTGGTTCCTAAGGCCATGGGAAATAGGTGTTTTCCATTAGTCTTAGACCCCTGTGAAAGAGAAGTTCAACCCCCAAAGGGGTCGCGACCCACAGTTTGAGAACCGCTGCTTTATGTGCTCCAAAGACCTGTTAGTCAATGGGGGAGTAGCAGGTCTCAGTATCCTTCCACAATTGGGACCAAAATCCCAGGGGAACACTTTTTTCTTGTGAAACTTGCCATAGAGGCCCATTAGTTCTCTCTAGGCTTATAGTTTCATCCAAAAACATGGGTACCCCAAAAAGAGAGGAACAATCCCCCCCACCTTAATCAGCTAGTTTTGATGCTAAAATGTGTAGACATTCTAATATCATTTTTAGTTTAACTTGTTGTTTTTTTTTAATTTTTTAACCTTGGCTTTGGCTTCAGTGGTCAGCCAAACAGTCTTTAGAGGGACCAGGCTATAGCTCAGGCCATGTTTTACTGCAGTACAGTTATTCAAACAAGTGCATGATATGCCTGATGTTTTTGGGGTATCTCCATACTTACCTGCTTAAGTGTCAGTCCAAATGTATCCAGCATACAGACTATCCCTCTCCATGTGGAAGTAAATTGCCCGTGTCATATACCAGAGATCACCAGATAGAAGGGGAGGAATCAAAAATCTCAGTGCATCCAGATGTCAAGATGGCTGATTGGCTTTAATATGGAGTCACTTATTTTCTTCAAACTTCACTATTTATATCAATAAAGATTTATTCTCCAAATGGTGGGCATTTTATAAAGCTCAAAACTTTTTTCAGAAAAATGTAAATAACATAAACATATGCTCTGACTAAGTTATTTTGGAAATTATACTATAGATCAACAGACTCAATGTTAGCAAGATGTCAATGTTCATAACAGGGAAGCTCCCCTACCCATTCTATTTGATACAGAGAAGGAAACATAAGTCCCAAAAGGTAATGATTAATCAGAATTATAAAAGTTCTCAATTGGAAGCAGTCTTCACTGATCTTTTATATATATACTAGAGGTCCTGTGCATGAAATTGGTGCATGGGGGGGTGTATGTCCCTCAGCCTAGCCTGCACTTTCTCCAATATGGGACCCCTAGATGGGATCAGACCTAAAAGGGCAGTTAGACATCCCTCTCACAATCAGGGGCTGTCTGACTGCCTGTCTGATTGCCCCCAACTGCTCCTTCCTGCTAGCCTGATCACCCCCTAACGACTGCCCTGCTAGCCTTATCAATGCCTAACTTCTCCCTTGCCAGTCTGATTGCCCCAACTGCCCTCCCCTGTTGGCATGGTCACCCCTAACGGCCCTCCAATGCAGGCCTGGTCCTCCCAAGTGTCCTCCCCTGCTGGATTGGTACCCCCAACTGCCCTCCCCTGCAGTCCTGGTCCCTCCCAGCTCCCCTCCCTTGCTAGCCATCTTGTGGAAGCCATCTTGTGACCACCTGGGGGTGGCCATCTTTGACCAGATGGGGGCAGCCATTTTATGTGATGGAGTGATGGTCAATTTGCATATTACCTCCTTGTTATATAGAATATATATATCTTTTTGTATGTATTTAAATTATTGATTGTTTAAACAATTACCCTAAAAAATGTCTCCATTTTCCCCCATTGACCTCTCCACAGCAACCGCCTGCCTCCCCCTTCACATTCCATCACCCTTCTAGTGTCTGTGTCCAGTAGTTATGCTTATATGCAAGCATAGGAGTCTTTTGGTTGATCTCTTCCCCCTCCTCCCCTGCCTTTCCTCTGAATTTTGATAGTCTGTTAGATGGTTCTCTGTCTCTGGATCTATTTTTGTTCATCAAATTATGTTGATCATTATATCCCACATATGAATGAGATCATGTGATATTTATTTCTCCAACTGTCTTATTTCATTTAGTATAATGCTCTCCAGGTCCATCCATGCTGTTACAAATGATAAGAGTTCTCTCTCTCTCTCTCTCTCTTTTTTTAAAACATCGTAGTACTTCATTGTGTAAATGTACCATAGGTTCTTAATATACTTATCTGCTGAAGGGAATTTAGGCTCTTTTCAAATCTTAGCTGTTGTAAATTGTGCTGCTATGAACATAGAGGTGCAATATGTCCTTTCTGATTTGTGTTTCTGATTTCTTGAGATGTATTTCTAGAAATGAAATTATTGGGTCAAATGGGAGTTCCATTTTTAATTTTTTTGAGGAAACTCCATATTGCCCTGTGTTTTCCACAGTGGCTGCACCAGTCTGCATTCCCACCAACAGTGCCAAAGGTTCCTTTTTCTCCACATCCTCCCCAGCACTTGCTATTTGTTGATGATAGCCATTCTGAAAGGTACCTCATTGTTATTTTGATTTGCATCTCTCTGATAATTAGTAACTTTGAGCATGTTTTCATGTCTTTTGGCCTTTTGTATGTCCTCTTTCAAAGAGTATTTATTTAAGTCCTTTGCCCATTTTTGATTGGATTGTTTATCTTCCTTTTGTTAAGATGTATGAGTTTTCTATTCATTTTGGAGATAAGGCCCTTATCAGTTATAACATTGACAAATGTGTTTTCCCTTTATTGTTATTTTTATCTAGATTCCTATCCAATGCATGGATTCCTTTGTAAATATTGAGATACAGATAGGATAAAATTTAAACAAATTCTTAAATAAATCCCTAAATCAGGTGAACAGTTATGTTGAACTATTAGAAGATATTTCCAAGGAATCTACAGTGTAAACAAAAGCATCTAGAATGTAGAAATGCTTGCTGCACATAAGGATGGTGTTACAGCTAGTGCCACAGAACCAAGGCACTGGAGCAGAATGCACAATTAGGCCAGAGGTATAGGTGGCAGGCAAAGGAGGTACAAGTTTTTATAATAAGATCACGTAAGGATAATCAGGAACCACTTTCCTGACAGCTTTAGCAGCCATTGATTTAGAAAATACATAACAAATGCATAAGGGGGAGAACTAAAGAAAAAAAAAATTCATTAGCAATAATATTGAGCAGCAAATTTGCATTCTTGTCAAGCATGCTATAGAGCTACATAATAACCTTATTGATGATGTTTAAACTGTGCTTAAATTAAAATTGCAAAAAGCTTGAAAATATGAGTGCTTTATTGGATTTGGGTTAAAAGTGTGTTGTAATCTTAGAGAAGCAAGAAAATTATTTCAATGGTTTCTAATAAAGTTTTCTGAAAAATACAAAAGCAGTAAGTTCACCCACTTCCTTAAATGATAAAGTAGTAGAGAAAGCTAGCCACAAGTTTAATTTAAAATACATATTTGAAAAAATAAAAATATAAAATACATGTTTGATTAGGTCTTTTATCATAATCAAAAGATGTTCTTTCCCTTTTATCTTTGGCTAGGAGAATTAACATTTTTCATTAAAAATATCAAGTAAATATATTTTTGCAACAATTAAATATTGTTAATTTTATAGAAGGTATAAAATTCTTTAATTTCTTAGAATGGGTAATGAACTAATACACACTGATTTCTTTATCCCCAAAGCATTTAAAACACTTTTACAGTGTAGGTATAGGGTATGGCATCAATCACTTTATGAGAAAATAACTATCATAGTTATATAACTTGTAATAAGTGCATTATTTATAATCTTATAGTCTGATATAGCAAAATGTCTTAAAATTTCAATTTACATTTGCCTTCCATATTTATTAAACACTTATCTCTTATCTTACATTTCAAGGAAGAATGGGTCTTTTATATATCCTTACCTAAAAAAAAATTTTGCAAAACAGGCAAGGAAAACTCTTGGAATCAAGACTTATTTTTGTGTGATTATGAAAGTCTATGGTTACTTATGAAACCTTGCAAAGTGTACTATAAGGGAAATCCTTATAAGACAGAAATCATTTCATATAATAAATTCACTAAAAGTAACTTATTATGCTTGCCAAATTACATGTTATCACAAAACCTGCCTTGTTAAATATTTACAATATTATGAGGATATTTTACAACATGGAATGATTTCAACAACCTTTGATATTTTTGAAGTTTTAGTTCATTTCGATTTTAATTTTAATGTGTTATTTTTTTTTTATTTTAGGCCTTTGATTTGGTCAATTAGCTGTGCTTTTGAGGGTTACCTGAGTTGAATGCCAGTGTATGCATATTCACATTTCACACATTCAACATCTCATGTTATTTTAGTGTACACAAATTATACATTTGATGAAATCAGCTATATTTCTGATTTGGAAATGTTTTAAAATTGAGAAAATTTTATGATTTATAAATGTATTGACATTCAACCTTTGCAAACACTCATAAATCAAAACTTACAAGGAATGTATTTCCAAATATTGCAAGCCCAAAGTCTAGAAAAACCCTGAGTATATTGTACTTTGTTCACAGTAAAATTGGTCTGGTAAAATTGCTGTAGGCAAATATAAAAGAAATTAAAGTTATACTAAACTATAATTCTGAACTGATCAATTGCAATGCAGGAGAAAGACTCAGAAGTTGCTAAAGCCATACAATGACCTCATCACATGGTAAATCATCCATTAGCTGCCTAGATTTTATTACAGAATTTCACCAGATTTTTGGTCACTTATCATGTAGGCATTTCCTTCTGAGCAGGTGGTATATCCTAAGAGACTATACCTTCTTGCTGCCTAATGAGATTGGATATCTGGCTTATTCTCTCAAAAAGAGTACAAAAGCCGAAACCGGTTTGGCTCAGTGGATAGAGCATTGGCCTGAGGACTGAAGGGTCCCAGGTTCGATTCCAGTCAAGGATATGTACCTTGGTTGTGGGCACATCCCCAATGTGGGGCATTGAGGATGCAGCTGATCTATGTTTCTCTCTCATTGATGTTTCTTGCTCTCTATCCCTTTCCCTTCCTCTCTGTAAGAAATCAATAAAGTATATTAAGAAGAAGAAGAAGGAGAAGAAGAAGAAGAAGAAGAACAACAACAACAACAACAACAACAAGAGCACAAAAGATGCAAAGTCACCAATCATTTTCAAGGAAACAATAAATAGTCTAAGAGAAAAATATAATTCTCTGGAATTTTGGCAGATTTTTGAAATTAGTTTTACAGTTTTCAAACACTGTAGTCTAATATTTATTTGTCCTACGTTGCTTTCTGTGGTTGGAACTCATATTTTAAAACTGATTTTTACAGATGAAAGGAACATAAAATGGCAGGAGTTCTAAGTGGGTAGTCCTCCAATATTTCATTAATGAGCCTCTAAATAAAAGGAGCCCTTCAATAGACAGAAATATTGCATCATATTAATTACAACCATAGTTTGGTTAGTTTAAATTTAATTTTATAAGACCATTTCTAAATATATTTCTGGTTATCTTACCATGTAATATTAAAGGAAATATATTTTCTGATATTTACAGGTTTTTTAATATGATTATAAAAATGACTTCCATTACAGATTATAAAGGCCCTGCTCTTTTAAATATTTTAATATTTAGGGATAATAACCTATAACTATGGAAACAGTGTTAAAGAATTTAATGGGGAAAAAGAATTTAATGGATAATAATTAGTAGTAATTAGTAATTTTATTGAACAAAATTTGAAAGTAGATACTGGGAATAGATGACACAGATGATAGAAAAATAAACTATAAAAGGACCAATGTCTGGTCATGAAGTATGATGGCAACATTTGTAATATATCAATTCCTTAATATTTCATTGATGTCTTGAGCATCACATGAATGTTTGGATACCAAACATAATTTTTTCATCAAGAGGACTTGTTAGCATTCTATTTATTTTGAGTATATTTATCCTAAGAGATTATAGAGGCCTTTGGAGTCAGAAGTGTTAAAAACAAACAGGAAATTGTTGCCATTATTTTCTTTGTTTACAGCATTAAATTGTCTGTGATTGATTTTGTAAGGCTATTGGGTCATAGTCATAGTGTACAGTATTTCCATGACCTGAAATTTCATTTATGCAGAGTTTAGAGAAAATATACAGTATACCTGCCAGAAAATGTAAAGGATGACTTGCTAACTTTTCTGATGTCAACTAAAGATTCAGATCCATTAAAACAGGCCCTGCATCTATTTTTCAATGCCTCATCTACTTTATGACAAGCAAGTCAAGAGGTACTCAATGAATATTTACAAAGACTCATTCAATGTATACTTATCACCTACTATAAATGAGGAATTCTTACAGATTCACTGAGTGTTTTGACATGTTTTTGTATTTTTACCTATTTGATAAGTGAGTAGTAGAATTACAATGTTCTGGAACTATAGTAACTGGTGTTTATCATGGGTCCTTTTGACTACTAAACCTCCTTAAAAAAAAAAAAAAATATATATATATATATATATATATATATATATATAGAGAGAGAGAGAGAGAGAGAGAGAGAGAGAGAGAGAGAGAGAGAGAGATTAATTTCAAAGAGGGAGAAGGAAAGAGAGATAGAAACATTAATGATGAGAGAGATGAGAATCATTGATCAGCTGCCTCCTGCAAGCCCCAACTGGGGACTGAGCCTGCAACTTGGGCATGTACCCTGACCAGAAATCAAACCATGACCTTCTGACTCATTGGTCGATGCTGAACCACTGAACCATGCTGGCCAGGCTTGACTACTAAATTTTTTTGTTTTAGATTGCAGTGTCTTTAAGAGATGGTGCCTCCATTTATGTTGGAGTCAGTATTGTTTTTTCTGTTCAAGGATAGTTGCTTTGATTCATGAGATCTACAATTTGTTTGCTTGTATGTTTTAGCATCAAGTTGTCAAGGGATAACTTTTGTTTCAACTCACCTCCCTCTTCCAGTAAGGACACCTTTGTAAAATTAGCACCTCTCTTTCCACACTTTTATTTATTTATTTTCAATTGCCTGGAAGCTAATGCTATAATTCGAAATGCTTCAGTCATACCAGGATGGTGTTGCCCAGTGGCTGAGTGCCAAAACATGAACCAGAAGGTCATGGTTCAATTCCAGTTTAGGGTGCATGCCTAGGTTGCAGTCTTGATCCCTAATGCAGGGCATGCAGGAGATAGTCCATCAATAATTCTCTGTCACCATTGATGTTTATATCTCTCTCTCCATCTCCCTTCCTCTCTGAAATCAATAAAATATATTTAAAAACATCTTCAGTCATGTTTTGGTATTTCCCTACTCAAAATGGGATTTGAGATGATTAAAAAGTCTATATAAGATATTGCTAAGATCGTCAGTATGTGTAGTAAGTGGAGAAACCTAAAACATAGTAAATGTACAAGGAAGTGCTAAGGTCACAATATGTGGTTTCTAGTAGTAAGAAATAAATACATAAATTCTAAAAGATTAGTAAAGCTGTACATGAAATACTGTGTTTAATGTGAAGAGTTTAATTATCTATTTAGTACAAAGAAACCAGAGACAGTTTACAAAAGCCTGGCAAAAATTATTAAGTCATTAAAAGAAGGCAAATTAATTCCAAATATAAAATTTGATTCGTCACTTTTCAAAGTAATAAAATTATGCCTTAGTTTCCAAATAAACATTGAAAATCCAAATAAATAACACTTATGGGATGAGCGATAATCAACTAAAGGAAATGAAAATTATTGAGGGATACATGAGAAAAAGCCTAAACATATTATAAAACATAAAATGATTTTCATTAGCTTTAACTTTTTGTTTTAAAAATACATATATTTATAAGAAAATGGCTATGATTATTTTACAGAAAAATATTACTTAGTGGCTAAGTTTCCAGAAATAAACTGAGTTACTCATTATTAGATATAATATGATAAGCCACCACCATAAATTGCACAGTGTAATAAGTATCCTTTTTAATTTAATAAGTTCTAACACTACCCATATTCCTCTATATAACAATACCAAACATCACAACATAAAAAGATATAGAAGGATAAACATATGGAATGTGACATTTGATAAACTTCTTAGAGCCATTAAGCCCATTATTATGTTTAATTAACATAGAAATATCTGAATAAAACAGTATTCAAGTCACAGACTCATATTAATGTATTCAAGTTTTGATGCATGCAAAATATTACAGTTACTTTTATTAAAAACACTATATTTCCTAATAATAGACAAACATGTAAATTGCCCATATCTCTGCTATACCACCAGCCAATCAGGAGTGATATGCAAATTAACTCAACAAAGATCTTGGTTAATTTGCATACATAGGCACCAAGTAATGAGGGTAGGGTGCTTGTATCATCGCCATGTCAACACAGCAGGCATTCTGCCCCAATCAAGTATCTCAGGGACTCTGGGCAGCATGGGAAGGCCAGCAGGAGCTGAAAGAGGCTGAGCTAGAGTGGAAAGGTGGTGCTGGAAGCCAAGGAAAGGAAAGCCCATTTTAGCATGAATCTTCATGCTTCAGGCTTCTAGTTAACTATAAAAAGGCTCTCTCATGGCTACTTAGTTTAAAAGCAGCATCTTCATTTGGCAGATGAGGCAATTACATATTTCTCATGTAAGGTTTATCAATCTTACTCATTTAATAAAGTTAAATATAGGGTTTTTCAATTTATCTATATAATAAAAGCCCAGCCACCATTATGGCCAAATGACCAGAATGATCAGTCACTATGATGCTCCGGCCACAGGGGCCACCACCAGAGCCACTGCCAAATCTGAGGGCAGCCTAGGACCCGGCACCACCGTTAACAGATTGGCTCAGAGCACACCAAGCTTGAGGGGAAGGCAGCTGCTTGTGAGGGACCTTGCCACCAGCCGGCTCCTGGTGGATCCCACCTCAAAGGAAACTCTGTCTTCCGTTCCTTAGTTCAATTTATCCCAGCTAAAGAGGAGCAGCTAGGCACATTTTAGGGGAGAATTAAGACTCTAAAACAGTGTGTTCTGTTCTGGGGAGATTGCTACCCAGTTGTCTTAGGCCTAAATTCCAGGTGATTGTGGGGTCTGGCTCTGCCACAGGGCCTATGTCTTCCAAATTTCTGTATTTGTTAATTTGGCCCAAAGTGGAGAAAAGGACCAAGTTTTTTGATATAATGGATTTGACCAACAGACAAAGGTGAGTGCTGGGCTGTGTCTAATGTACACACAGAGACACCAGCTCTGAGTCCACCTGGGCAAAGAGAGCACAGGGTCTGTATGCAGAGCCTTCTGGTGGCTTCTGTTCCCTTCCTAAGGCTGTCCTCCCATGCTCAGCTCCAGCTCAATAGGTCTTCTCCAGGCCACTCCCCCAGCCCTATCGCCCCAATCAGGGTGGGCTGGCTGGACCCCACCCATGCATGAATTCATGTACCGGACCTCTAGTATTGAATATAATTTAAAATACCAAATTCATAATAATAAAATATAATTTTACAATATAGAATGAGTTTATATACATTGAAATTAACTTCTAAAAATAATATGCAAATTTTATTCAGACCATAAAATTAAAAGATAAATTAGGAAAAAATAACCTTTATCAAAACTATGCTTTGCTGAGACAGTTTTTCTAAATCATTGGTTATCAGCTAAGGCAATTTGCAACCTTCACAAGCATTTATTTGCAATATGTGAAGACATACATAGTTGTCACAAATTGGATAAAAGAACTGGGTATTACTAACCATCCTACCATACATGAATAGAACTCAAAACAAAGAGTTATCTAGCCCCAACTGTCAATAGCCCTCATCTAAGAATCTCAGCTTCTAGATTACTAGATATTTAGGAAAGGTAAGTTTGGAAATCAATTGATTTATTTTCTTCCTAAGCAGTGAAAAATCTAGGTGTGATAACCAGATAATCAACACTTCTCTGAATAGACTTTGTCTTCTTTGCCTCTAACCATCAATCATATCTTAACACCTTCATTGAAAATATAAGATTTAAAAATTAAGTAAAATTTAAATCTTATTTATAGAACATAATTTAAGTTGATTGAAACTTTTTATTTATTTATTTATTTTTTCTCTTTTAAAATATTTTTATTGATTTTTTACAGATAGGAAGGGAGAAGGAAAGAGTGTTAGAAACATCGATGAGAGAGAGACATTGATCAGCCACTTTCTGCACACCCCCTACTGGGAATGTGCCCTAAACCAGCATACATTGACCAGAATCGAACCTGGGACCTTTCAGTCCACAGGCTGATGCTCTATACACTGAACCAAACCTGTTTCGGCTGAATGAAACTTTTTAAATTGTCCTTGTTCCAATACACAAAATTACACAAATGGACACATACACCACACACACACACATACATACACAGAGATTAAGGCAAAATACTATTTTAGCAATCTACATTACTCCTTAAAATTTACTATATTATTTCTAGTGACCTCATAAACCCTTGATTCTCAATTATTTCCAATACACTTATTTTGACTAATATCAAACTCTCATCAGATGTGTTCAACATCTCTTGGTTCTTCTTCATGGACCAAGAGTTAAGTGTATTGACCAGTGGTCAGCAAACTTATTAGTCAACAAAGCCAAATATCAATAGTACAAGGATTGAACTTTCTTTTGAGAGCCAAATTTTTTAACTTAAACTTCTTCTAATGCCACTTCTTCAAAATAGACTCACTCAGGCTGTAATATTTTGTGGAAGAGCCACACTCAATGGGCCAAAGAGCCACATGTGGCTTGCAAGCTGCAGTTTGCTGACCACGGGTCTAGACCATAAACAAAATGAAAATATGAATAAGCCTGCATATTTCACCAAAGTATTCAAATTCCTCAAATATTCTCACCACATATACTCTCAATGAATATTTATTAAGTGAATGAATGAATGGAAAATATCTTGTGTCATTTTCAATTCTATACAGTATCTCTGCTTTTCTAAGAGAACCCTGAAAATATAAAATCTTATATTTTTCCATATTTTGGAAAACCAATACTACTTAATGTATTGCACATGAAATAATTGATGAATGTATACATAAGATTTTGTTTCTTTTTTTTAAATATATTTTTATTTATGTCAGAGAAGAAAAGAGAGATAGAAACATCAATGATGAGAGAGAATCATCGATTGTCTACCTCCTATACACCTCCCACTAAGGACCGAGCCCACAACCCAAACCGATGTGCAAATCTGAAATCAAACTATGACCTTCTGGTTCAGAGGTCAACATTCAACCATTGAACCATGCAGGCTGAGCAAGACTTTGATTGTTGGGTCACAAAATGTACAAGCAAAGTAACAGGTTAGTGATCTGAAAAGTAGACTACAGTTGAACTGTCTGTGATGGGTGTGAGAGGTAGAAGGAAAACCTATTAATGTCACAAGTTGTAAATTGCTGAGATGAAGTTATTTGTTCAAATATTTCTTCTACTTTTGAAAAAAATTAAATCTCTTAAAGTCATTTGTACTTTTTTAGGGAAAAAAACACACCAGTTTTGTAATTTTGTACCTATTTGTTCACTAAATGGAAGTGTGTTCAAACTGGATTTAAAAATGGCACCAACTCTTATATGTTGCTAGAATCTGGGATATTCTTATTCCTAATACCTTCATGGATACTATAAAGGGACACTTGAAAACTTCAATGACTACACAAGTGTTAAGTTAATATGCACTTCATTTATCAAATATATTTTGAAATTTAGGATGTCTTCATTTAGAAAACCAATGGCAGTTATTCAATAACATGTTTAGTTTCTTTTTTAGAAATAAAAAAGGATAATTAAAGATGTATCATGTGTTTCTTAGGAAAATGCTCTTTAGCATATATTTTGATAAATTCTCAGAAAAATAGAGAGGTATCTATAAAAACATTTTAACAATTCCCAGGAATTATGATTACATATTGTACAGAGAATGTACAACATTTTAAAAAGTTATCAAATAAAATAAAAAGCTACAGCCAAAACTGGTTTGGCTCAGTGGATAGAGCATCAGCCTGCAGACTGAAGGGTCCTGGGTTCCATTCCAGTCAAGGGCATGTACCTGGGTTGTGGGCACATCCCCAGTAGGGGGCGTGCAGGAGGCAGCTGATCTATGTTTTTCTCTCATCAATGTTTATAACTCTATTTCTCTCCCTTCCTCTCTGTAAAAAAATCAATTAAAATATATATAAAAATAAAATAAAAAGCTACAGAAAATTCCAAGGTAAATATCAACAGCAGGTACCAATTTTTAGAAATGATGTTTTTTGTTTTTTTTTTTCTGAACTTCCCAAAGATACCACTTCTTTTATTGACTACTTCTTGGTCAGCTCATATTTCCTATACATTTATTTGTATTAATGCCAGCCTACTATACTAATATTAAATTACATATCTTTTTTATTAAAAAGTATATTTTATTGATTTTTTACAGACAGGAAGGAAGAGGGATATAGAGAAACAACGATGAAAGAGAAACATTGATAAGCTGACTTCTGCACACTCTCTACTGGAGATGTGCACACAACCAAGGTACATGCCCTTGACCAGAATCAAAGCTGGGATCCCTGAGTCTGCAGGCTGACACTCTATCCACTGAGTCAAACAGTCCAGGGCAAATTACATATCTTTTAAAGTTCACTGATTAATTTCTTTTAAAAGAGTATGTAATTCCATTATATATCCAGCAATATTTTGCAGTGAATAAATTGAAAAATATATCTTACAGTTTCAAATGTATCAGCTCATTCAAGTGTTCTAGGAATATGCAAGTAGGTGATAAATTATTAGTACTTTTTATTTTTTGTGGATTTGCAAGGCTTTACACAATATTATTCATAAAAATAAACTGCACATGTAAATACTTTGTTAGTCTTAAATTTCTATCTCATTAAATATCAGAAACTGGATATATATATTTATTTCTATATGAAAGAGATGACTGTACTATCTCAAAAATAATTTTGAGTAGCAACAATTACTATCAAGAGAAAATATTGAGACAGTGTATAGGTTTGAAGGTGTTCTTCTTAGTGACAGGTGGCTAACTGAAATAAAAAAAACCATAAGGAATAAGCAATAATTTTTGTTTTGGGGATTTTGTATATGAATTTTTCCAGTAATATGTCAATATTTTAAATCATAAGTAATATGCCCTAGCCGGTTTGGCTTGATGGATAGAGCATTGGTCTGTGGTCTGAAGGGTCCTGGGTTCAATTCTGATCAAGAGAACATCCTGGATTGTGGGCTCATCCCATTAGAGAATGTGCAGGAGACAGTCAATTAGTGATTCTCTTTCATTGTTGATGTTTCTCTCTCTCTCTCCCTCTCCCTTCCTCTCTAAAATCAATAAAATATATTGAAAATAATAATAATTTGGCCTGGCCAGTGTGTCTCAGTGGTTGAGCATTGACCTATAAACCAGAAGGTTGTGCTTCAATTCCTGGACAGGGCACATGCTTGGGTTGCAGGCTCAGATCCCCGAGTAGGGGGCATTCAGGAGATGGCTTATCAATGAATCTCTGTCCTCAATGATTTTTCTATCTCTCTTCCTCTCTGATCGATAAAAAAATATTTTTAAAAGAATAAATAAAGTGACCAATTATAATATCTAGTTTATCAGTCAGAAAGTTATGGAGTAGACTAGATTTCATCAAATTTCCATGAATATGGTTTATAGATATCATTATGCTGGAAAACTATTGAGTGATGTAAATATGAATTTTAAGTAAATTGCTCCAAATCCATCACTTTGGGATTCTTAAATCATTTTATTTTTAAAATTTCAGAATCACTGTAAGTCTTTGGCTGAAGTTAGATCTTAAAGTTGATAAACCTCTAGGATAATCAGCTTTATTCATCACATTAAGTAAGACATGATAACTCCTGTCTCAAAGGATTGTTATGGTTTATGTACAAATCATGACACATAGTACATGTGATATTAAGTGAAAGCTACATGTTCTGTGTTAATTTCCATGTTGATTCTGTAAGAAGATGATAATTAACAAATAGTATAAAATAAGGACAGTTTCATGAAAAAATATAAAAGACTCATTCAAATAAATCAGAATGCTCATGCATATATATTTTAAAAATATGAAAAGAAAATTTAATATATAAGTATTCTCACTCGCATATTCTAGCTAACCATCAAACTCTGCTCATGAAAGCCCCTTACCCTGTTACACTGCTTCTATCTTCGTGTATCTGTAGTTTATTATTAACAAAGTAATAAGCATTATTTTCCTAATTCATTCATTTATATTCAAAAATACTGTTTTCTTTTTTAACTTCACTTTTATTGCTTATAGTACTACAAATATCCCCATTCCCCACTTTGCCCACCTCCGCACAACCCTTACTCCTCTTCCCTCTGGTTAACACCACATCATCATCTGTGTTTCCTTTCATTTCACATATAATATTCATTCATTCATTCATTCATTCATTCACTCATTCATGTTTATGGTCTCTGAGAAACTGTAAAAGGAAGTGGTGAATATTTTGAAGTTTTAATAACTTGTACACAGAATGACCCAAAATGTATTTATTGAATAAGTGAACATGTTTTCATTTTTAATTTAGGATTATCATGTGCCTCTTTGTAAGCCTTTTATACCTATAATAACTATTAAGTATTTCCATGTACGGTTTTATGTCTTGTTCTTTTTAATAACTTTTAAAACTATAATAGCTATTAAATTATCAAATAACAAATTCTACTTTTAAGAATTCTGTATTTTAAATAGAGAATGCATTTATTTTACAGTTTAACTTACCATCCAACATGATATGTTCAATTTATGAATATTTAAGGAGATAAATCTTTAAAGGATGCATAAAGATTTATCATATACAAGGTATACATTTATGCTTAAATTCTAACACTTTTTGTTTTCCTTTTCTTTTTTATTTTGAGGAAAATATATATGTTCCTGCAAATAGTATAGGACATAGATACATTTTTTTAAAGACACTATTATAGTAGGAAATTATTTAATATTCCTTTTTTTATTTTGGTCTTCTTATTTAATTAAAATATAAAATTATTTTCAGAATTTTAAATATGTTTTTTTCTGAAAGCAGACAACTTGGTGATCTCCAATTCACTAAGTAAAACAATGCTATCCTTTAATATTAGGAGAAAACAGACACTTCATAATGTCTTTGGGTAGAATTGACAAGTGTTGTAGACTAGCATAATCAATTTTGCTTCTTTTCCATGAAGGCTTACAGTACCTAGGGCAGTATTTCTCAGACTTCTTTTAGTTGCAAATGAAATAGACCTAAATTCATTTCACTGAGGCAAGGAAAGAAATTCAGCTCTCAGAACAATTAATACATGAAACAACAACAAAAAGGAAAGATAGGAAAACAGTAAGAACTCTCTTTCCTTTCTACCTACTGATTTTTCTTTCAGAACCACTATTATCCAACACAATGGGAACTATAGACATAGGCAGCTCAGTTATTGCTATCAATAAGGTAAGGGTTTTCCACGTCCAGTTCAACCTTGAAATGTTTAATAGATAATGTCTATGAAAGACCAATCCAACAATTGTGCTTTAAAGTTAATTGTGGCTAATATAGTCTCCCAGGGGATCTATTGTATACTTTGGCCATAAGTCTGATTAAAAAACAGCACCTTTTATTTATTTAATAAATTAAAGTACAATAAGTAACCAACTTCATTAATAAGTATAATCTATGTGTGAATATTTTTAGGTATTAAACATATGCTTGAAATTTAAATTGTACTCCTGAAACCTAAATGATATTATTAATCAACTAGAGATACACCAACTGCCCTTTTCTGCAGGCCTGGTCATCCCTAGCTGCCCTCCCCTGTAGGCCTGTTTGCCCCACAACTGCCCTCCCCTGCTGGCCATCTTGTGTCTATATGGGGGGTCATCTTGTGTGAAGGCATGATGGTCAATTTGCATATTACCTCTTTATTATATAGTATGTTACTCCATTAACTTCAATAAGTATATTTCCTAAAAGATTTTTAAAACACTTTAGAGTAAAAGTCTGATAATAAAAGTAAATTATAGGAATTTATATAAGATTTATAATTCTTCTACTCTTTCTTCACTCAGTTTACTTTTACAAATGCCCTACAGATGCCAGGGCCCAGCGATGCGCTGAGCATGTGAATGTGTGGCATATACAATGCAAGTGAAAATGTTTCCTGCTCTGACCTTCAAAAAATAGCAGTCCCTTGAAGAAGACAAAAATAGAAATAAATAGTTTCAAATATATGGCAAGTCCAAAAGTAGAAAAAATAAATTGAAAGTACTATAAGGATAAAGCAAGCAACAGTCTGCAGAAATCTGGGCGAGATGTAAACTAAAGATAGCATTTACCCTGAGTGCTTATGGAAGGTATTCACTCCCCAGATGCCTACGGAAATAATAGTTGGTAATGAAAATACCAAAAGACAGTAAAAAAAGATTCAAAGATTTGATGATATGTTAATACCAGATTTTAAAATATTGTGAATATTTGAAAGCCAAAATAAATAATTTAAGTGTTTTTTTTTTCCTTTTCTAGACTCTTTATTTTCAAACCATTTAAACCAAACGATAAAACAGGGAATGAAAATGGCTGCACAATGATCACATGCTTATTTTAAAATAGTTTATAAATAATTCAAATAATTATTCATATGCACACATATGTGAGAATAATATTTTTAATATTGGCAAATTCTCCTTTCTTTTTTACAATTTTATGGCTAAAAATTCACCAACGTTTTTATCAATGAAAAAAAATTATTTTATGTTTATCCTCATGAGTCAATTTTTTTTTTCCCCAGTTGAAACAATTAGGATTCACTTCTACAGATTACATTGAGTCTGGCTATAAAGCCATTGCTAACAGCTGCACTCACTTCAGTGAATTACTTTTTAATTACCAACAATTCTCTCATTTGGCGTGGGTGACCAGACAAGCACCCGGGAATTAAAATTCCAAAAAAAAAAAAGGCCTCTCCAATATAAAATATTTTCTTAGCTGTACAAATCGATTTTTGTTCTTGTTGTTTTTAATTGAAACAGTCAGTGCCATCTCTTTTTCTTTCAACACCACCAAATAAATTTAGTCAGGGGTCCATTGCAAAACTCACTGCAACAAAAATCTAAACAAATAAGATTCAAGGCCAGAAATGAAGTTAGCAGAGCTCAGATCTCCCCTCAGTGGGATTTTAAAACTGCAATGCCAACCGGCACTACCTGTTATAGATAAGAGTACGTGTGCTTCTGAGTGATTTCTGTCATGGAGGACTGGCTTATCGTTCAGGGCTGTAACATTTCGGCTGCCTGCTGCTTCTTCCAGGAAGCTGAGAGAGAACATCCCTGAATCATCTCCTCGGCTGGAACCATCTCTCTTTCAGGCCACCATGCTGGCCAGCCTGCACACATAAAAGTTCAAAATAGTGTTTTTCCACTTCAGAACTGAGAAAAGAGAGCCAGTCCCACAGAGAGGTTTCTAACATCCTCTGACACTGTGCGCATCCAAGAGCCTCCCACTGTCTGTTTTTTGGTTCGTTCCCAAATCGCTCTCTCATATGAGAGCTTTGCACTTCCACTACAAAAGGAGGGCCATTAAGCTCAGTGTCGGTCTGTGCTACTGTCTCCTTCTGT
This sequence comes from Lasiurus borealis, assembly GCA_004026805.1. Taxonomy (NCBI): domain Eukaryota; kingdom Metazoa; phylum Chordata; class Mammalia; order Chiroptera; family Vespertilionidae; genus Lasiurus; species Lasiurus borealis. Next base: position 4,613 of record PVJN01030919.1, on the reverse strand, counting down.
ATGTGCCTTCAGACTGTATTTTATAATGATGCCTTTCTAAAAGACACCATGCCTTTTCCTTCAATATTGTAAAAATATTACATTTGGTAAAATAGGCACTAATGCGACAAGCATTCTTTTCTTCAACTTAATAATTAAGAAGGCAAAACACCATTTTAAAATTTCAAAACCAGGTAAAAATATTTACCATTCTATAATTACTTATTGAATATTGATCTTTAGCCTTAAACTACACTCAACACTGTGTGAGCCCAGGACCTATGGATCCTGCCTTCTATCTAGAGTAGTGGTTCTCAACCTTCCTAATGCCATGACCCTTTAATATAATTCCTCATGTTATGGTGACCCCCAACCATAAAATTATTTTCATTGCTACTTCATAACTGTAACTTTGCTACTGTTAATTAATCCTAATGTAAATATCTGTGTTTTCCGATTTTCTTGGGCTCCACTGCAGCGGTTCTCAACCTGTGGGTCGCGACAGGTTGAGGAAAACAGTAGAAGTCAATGAAAAGATGAAGGGCAATGCCCAGTATAGGGCATCCTTACTACCCTGTTCTCTCTGTGAACACCTCCCTCCACCACTCTCCTGTAACTCTTAAAATTTTGCTCAAATTTAAGCAGACTGCTCATTGGGCTACTGAAAATCTGTCATCCTGTGAACCCCACTCTCCCACTATTTCCTACATGGTTTTCTTTGTCTCATATCTCTCTTGTCTTGATTTTATCCCTCAGTTTTCTATAAACACTGCTGTAATGTATTTTTTTTTGAGAATAGGTGTATTAAAGCTAAATTGCCAAATCTTTTCAAATCTGAAAAAAACATATATTTTAACCTATTCTCAGTACTTTCTATATGCTTTGGTAGGAGAAAGATTTTAAGTTAAAAATCATGTTTCTTCTGATTGCTTAAAACCAGTCTGCACTGTCCACTAAACTTTAATCAAAGAGAAATTCAGTAACATTTGATTCTTGCAACTTTTATCTGCTACCAGTTTTCTCTGTGGGAAAAAAAAACAGGCTATGCATATGTCTTTGTGTCCTGGTTTATCAAAATGATTTTTCTAAGTGTAGATAATTTTACTTACCCTATTGGGCAACTGATATATCTTTCCATTTAAAGACTTTTATTCTTTTTAAGATCTTGGGACTTCTTTTATTATTTTAGGAACATTTTCCATTTTTTGTTTGCTTGTTTGTATTTTCTAGAAATTATTTTTTCCAAGATATTGAACTTCTCATACAGTTTTTATTAATCTTATATTACTTTTGGTTCATAGTTAGCACTTAATATTTTAAGTCAATATTTTTGTCATTTTGTTCTATGTTGAGTTATTTCCTTGACATAATGTAGCCATTTCATTGCTTTTTCTTTTTTTTTTCCTTAAAAAAATATAATATTTAGCAACTTTGTTTTCTTTAACATAATCTCTTTAGACATTCCTTCTGCATATTTAGGAAAAGGTGGGATGGTGAGTCAAAGGTGTATGACCTAAAATAAAAATGCTCAATTTTTGAAAGACACCTTTACTGTTTTGTTTTGTTTTGTTTTGTTTTGTTTTTCATTTTATTAGTTGAACTCTACTCTTAGCAGATCCTATCTTTCTTTCCCTCTTTCTCTTATTCCACCTATTATGTGAGAGCAGGCTTGAATCATCTCTTAAAGGTTGTGTAGAGCAAAATGCATATCTCTCAATCTTTTTCTTTCCAAATTTGAGTCTCCTTCTCACAGAAGAGTTTTGTTTTGTTTTGTTTTGTTTTTTTAATTTTCTTATTTGGCTGGGTCTTCTTTTATATAGAATTCCTGGCGCCAGTGAGTTTGTGATTATTTTTTTTTTGAATGTGCATGGTCCTCTTGTTCTCTTTTGTGCTGGGCAAGGACAGGTATGACCAGCCTGTCCCCTTAGTTGGGAGTCTGCAGCTGATTAGCTATGGCGTCTTATCCTAGAATGGCCATGTGCTGTGCGTCTTCCTACAGGATGACTATTGCCTATTCTGTCTCTGTATTACTGCTTTAAATATTTACCACTAACTTACTGGCTTATACCAACAACAACAAAATTAGTACCTTAAAATGATGGAGTTCCAAATGACTAAATCCAAAGTATTAGGAGAGCTCTGTTCTTTCTGGAAGTTCTAGTGGAGAACTGGATCCCTTACCTTTTCCATTTAAAGCTACCAGCATTCTTCCACAGCGTAGCATCTGGCCACTTCCCTCTCAGGTCTGCTACTGTTGTCACAGCTCCTTCTGTGACTGACCTCTAATTATATCTCCCTCTCATAAGGACCCTGTGATTGCAATGGCCCCACACATTAATGCAAGATAATCTCCCCCTCTCAAAATCCTTAACTCTAATCATATCTCTAAGTCCCTTTTACTGTGCTAGGCAACATATGCACAGGTCTCAGGGGATAGAAATCTGAAAAGAGGAAACGGGGGAATTATTCAGTGTGCCATAGTCTTTAACCTCCTGAGTTACCTTGTCCCATCCATAATGACCACTTCATCAATTTCACCCCATGATAATATTAGGCACATTCCATATACCGCAATGGGACACTGAGGACTAGAGGTGAAATAAACTTCGAAGGCCCTCTTTTTGTTCTATCACAACTTGTTGCAATATATATTTTGCTTTAGTTACTAAATGTTTGCATGGAACAACTCCTGGGAAATCTACACACACACACAAAAAAAATTACTGAACCACAATCTGTTTGATTGTCTCATCACCAACCTAGAAGCCTCTTGCTTCCTACTTTTTTATGCACTAACCAGGATAAAAATTGTTAAAAGCAGGTTTTCAGTGACTCTCAATCTTTTTCTTCCCAAATATGAGGTTTTTTCTCACTGAGGAGTCTTTTTTACATCATTTTCTCATTTGGCTGGATCTTCTTTTATACAGAACTTCTGGTGCCAGTGAGTTTGCTATTATTTGTTTGAAATGTGCATGATTTGGTATTTTGTAACATCTCCCTTATGGAATTAAACTATTATCCTGAGCTAATTGGTATTAATTTTTAAATATATATGCTAAAATTATACTATCAACTCTTGCTTGAATTATTCTTGTTGTAAAAATATTATAGCATTGGAGGTCTTATAACTTATGTTCTTATCTAGTTCCACATATATTATCCGACCATCAGAAAGTCAATATTTGTTGAGGCCTTCTGTATTTTTTTTAATATAAATAAGTTTTCTGAGATTCATATTATTTGAGACATCATTTTTAGATTCTCTGATTCAAAGAAAACCACTTTATGATATACTAGTATATTCTTTTTGTAGCTACAACTATGCAATTATTGGCACTAGGAAGAAATGTTGAGTGATTTGGGAAAATGTCAAAGAGAATCAGAGCCAGACACTAATTAAGTCAATAAAGAGAGATTTTATTAAGAGACTATTATAGTTGAGAAACAGAAACTATAATATTTAAATGAGCTCAATTCTGGATATAGCAAGGACAAATGGGGATTTATAGCTAAGGAGCCAGGTGGGGAGTCAGGAAATAGAAATTTAGTAAGAGGAAAGACATGGAGAATTCTTGCTAAACTGACTTAGCAACATTCTTCGTGCAGGCAGCCAATGTGAACAGATCTGGGTGGGGTGTCAGAAATATAATCAGGTTAAAAGGGTGGGGAATTATCCTTAAAATGATTTAGCAGGATTCCTGATACTCCCAGACTAGGAAGATTTGAGGACCAAGGCCCAGGAAAAGTAGAGTCAAAAAGAAGGCTCAGAGGAGACTATCTGAAGTTTGGTCAAGGAATGTTTGTCAGGTGCTAACAGCAACTGCTAGTTCTGTGCCTTCAAGAGAATGTAACAGTGTCTTGGTAACAAATTATATTAGGAACTATTTAATAGTATGGAGCAATGCGATGTTTTTTCATTCTTACTGAACATCAGAAACAGCAGAGAAACTTATTTAACACCAGTGCCCTGGCCCTAACACAATTTCTAGCAATATTTCTTGTTTGTGACTTGTCCACTGGCATTTTTTTTTTAAACAAAGCCCCCTTTGAGGTACCAATGTATTTTTAGGATGAACAACTTTTAGGGCAAATTATCATTATTTTGTTTGTTTTAGATGACTTTACCCCTTGCTTGAATTGTAACATACATTTTGGTTACACAATATTAGAAGAAACAGGAAAAATAATAAATGATATAATTTAAATTACCTTAAGCTCCTCTTTAATCCCAAATTATTGCCCTACAAGAATTCTAAGATGAAGACGGCATTTGAAAGGAAAGCATTTCAAAAATTACAACAAGCCAAGACCAGTTGGACTCAGTAGATAGAGCATCTGCTTGTGGACTGAAGGGTCCCGGGTTCCATTCTGGTTGGGGGCATGTACCTTGCTTACGGGCACATCTCCATAGTGGGGCGTGCAGGAGGCGGCTGATTGATGTTTCTCTCTCATCGATGTTTCTATCTTTCTATCTCTCTCCCTTCCTTTCTGTAAAAATCAATAAAAAATTACAACAAAAAGATACAACCATAAATAAAGAGAAGTCTGATACTTTTGCCAATTCTGCATTTTGCCAGTGTCTGTCACAGCAATTCCTGTATTTAGCATCTGCTCCCTGGTGATCAGTGTGTGTA
>PVJN01030918.1:5789-25355 GCA_004026805.1 Lasiurus borealis | reverse complement strand
CCTCAGCAGAGCAGCTGGGTTGGGTGGGAAGGATTAAGGGAGGGGAAGGGAAGGGCGAGAGCAATGCTATTTAAGCTCTGGGCCATGCCTCCCAGGCCCCAGGCAATACCACCACAGTCTCCTAGATCATGCCTCCATGACAAAGCCAAGGACAAGCTTATTCTTCACCTTTAAATCAGCTCACACTTCCTCCAGATGTGCACACCACTGGGGAATGTGTATCCCCTCCCCACCTTCAGTCCCAGGTTCACTCCCTCAGCTCTGCCCCTTCCTGCTCCAATGCCACTGCGTCTCGCTGGACGCACCCATGAACTTGGCACATGGCAGGTATAGAAGCTTGTTTTCCAGCTGGAACCAGGACCACCCCAGGCCTCTGAGGGACCCACAGCCGGGAAAGCCCCAATGAGGCTGTGACGGCCTCCCTGCAGCCTCTGCTCTGTCCCTCAGTCCTCACAGCCACATCCTCAGGGGAACCTCAGATGCAAGTCACCCCTGTCCTCTGCCCGGCACTCGCTGCGCCTCAGAAGCCACAACCCTCCTCCCTCCCCTCCGCCTTCCTCACGGTCCTCCCTGCGGACTGAGCGGCAGGACGTGACAGGCGCCCGCACCCGGGCGGTCCTGTTCCGTGTGAGGAGGCGGTGGGGGGTCGGGGGACAGGAACTCACCTCAGCGAAGCTCCTCAGCGCGGGCGCCGCCATGACTCTGGGGGCCGGGCGGGGCGGGAGTGGCGGGGGCAGCAGCCGCCCAGGGAACGGCGGTCCCGGTCCGAGGCCTGGCGCGGTCCAGGGAGCGACTGGGAGCTTCAATCCCACGCGTGAGCTGTGAGCACCCCTGCAGGCTCCCACCATGGGCCGTGAGGCGGCGAACATCACTCTCCTTCTCTCCCCACTGGCGTCTGCGACCTGAACTCTCGACTCCCCGCGAGACTAAACGGAGAGAAGACAAAATCCGAGTAGGACTTCCGGTCCCGCCCTCCAGAAATGGAAAAACGGAAACACCTTTTCTGAGCTTCTGTTGGCTCAGCCTGTTATCATTCCACGCCCGGCCTTCTGGGTAATGTAGTTCCTACGCTCCAACGCTAGGATCCGATATATCCTCAGCTGACTCCAAGTCTGGTTTTGACAGCAAATAACCCAAGAATGCACCAAGTATACTCAGGGCCCTCCAACACCTTCAGGGGAGGTGATTTCTAGGACAAGTTTGTTTCTGAGGCCCCTGCGTGGCTTCCTTTAGCTGTTGGTTTTGCATATCTTCCTTCAGGACCTGCTCTTCCTGAATGGCAGGCATTGTGTCTTCATTCTAGCCATTAGGCACCTGTCTCCTTCAGGCCAACTGCAGCTTGCAGAGGTTGTTCTAGTATCTAACTCGATCTATCCTCTCTACATTGAATCCATTACACAAAGTTAATGTCACAAAACAGACACTCATACTTAGGAGTATCTGCTGCTGATGCCATCCGAAGTGTCATCAGCTCTGCCTGGGCTGCAGTGTCGATAAGGTGGCTAAGACACATGTAAAAATGCTCCACTTCACTGATCATCAGAGAGATGCAAATTAAAGCAACAATTAGGTATCATCCCACCACTGTCAGAATGGCTACTACCATCAACAAAGGACAACTGCTGGCGAGGATGTGTGTCCCAAGCAGATCCCGGGGAAGGACCTGGGGTGTTTATCTATTCTAAGGCATCCCTTGATATAAACTTTAACGATGCAGATGTGGGACATTCAAGTCATTGCTAGCAAAGAGGCTACTGTATGCAAGCAGGACCAAGGGCAGGCTTAGGACCAAAAAGACCCAGAAGCTTTCATTTAAATTTTAAGCCTACACAAAATAATTAACTGCCAGAGGAATTACACCACATGAAACATATGCAGTTCCAAATCACACAGCACTTTATTACTCACACAATTCCTGGTCCTGCAGGTACAGGCTTAAATGGGGATCCTGGTGGTGCTGTCCTCTGGGGTCTGGCAGCTGGGCTGTCTAGATACAGGGGGCCAGCATTCCTCACCCAAGAGCTGGGTCCAGTCTCAATTAAGAATTACTAGCTGTTCTTCTGTACTCAGACAAGAAGAGGAGTGTGGAGTGGCATCACTTGAAGAACTGACAGAAGGATGTGCCTTTGTGGCTGTTTGGACAGGCGAGCACTGGGCTAGCTGGGATCCCCATTTTAAAAAAAACATTTTTTATTGATTTTTTACAGAGAGGAAGGGATAGGAATAGAGAGTTAGAAACATGGAAAAGAAACATTCATCAGCTGTCTCCTGCACACCCCCTGCTGGGGATGTGTCCACAACCAAGGTTCATGCCCTTGACTGGATTGAACCTGGGACCCTTTAGTCTGTAGGCTGACGCTCCATCCACTGAGCCAAACCAGTTAGGGTAGGATCCCCATTTTTAAAACCTGTACGCATTTGTAGTAGTCCAGGTGGCTATCAATAAATTACGTCAATGCACACATATTTATCTCAAACAGGTCAAGAGGCTACATGTGGTTATCTAGGGATCACTCACTCAAATGGTTATCTTGACAAGTCACTCTGAGCTGTTTTATTGAAGTTCAAATCCTTATCTATAAGGGACACACGCTTCAGGGCAGTGGGGAATGTCTTAATATCATACTTAAAGTTTCAAGGAAAGCTAATGTAAACATTTTAAAACCTTCTTAATATTTTTAGACATTTTAAGGCATTTTAAAACATTTCTATATATTACTACGACAATGTGGAAAAAGCAAACCCTAATACACTGCTGGTAGGAATGCAGACCGGTGAAGGCATTATGGAAAACATGGATTTTCCTCAAAATTAAATATGGAACTGCCATTTGAGCCTGTGATCCACTTCTAGGAATTTATCCGAAGAAACCCAATACAACAATCAGAAAGAATGTATGCATTGCTATGTTCACAGCAGCACAATTTACAATAGTTAATATTTAAAAACAGCCCAAGTGCCCATCAGTAGATGAGTGGATAAAGAAGTTGTGGTACATTTATACCAGGAAATACTATGCAGCAGTAAAAAATTAAATAAAAATAAAAAATCTCCTACCCTTTCTCACAGCATGGAGGGATCTGGAGAGCATCATACTAAGTGAAATAAGCCAGTCAGAGAAAGACAAGTATCACATGATCTCACTGACATATGGAACCTAATTAACAAAACTAACTGATGAATGGAGTGGATCCAGAGACCTGGAAGCATGGAATAGAATTCAGAATCAGATGAGAGGCAATGGAGGGGTGGGGGAAAAAAGAGAAAAAATAAACATCCCCTGATGAGGATTAAAGAAACACGAACACACAAAGTCACCTGAGCGTAAGCATTTCCTTCTGTTCTCTGAAAGCAATGGGAAAGCTCCAGCTTGCTAGGGTCTGTGTGTGTTCTAAATTTGTGTTTATAAATCTGTCTTCTGCCTTGACTGGTTTGGTTCAGTGGATAGAGTATCAGCCTTCGGGCTGAAGGGTCCCAGGTCTGATTCTGGTCAAGGGCATGTACCTTGGTTGCAGGCACATTCCCAGTGGGTTGTGCAGGAGGCAGCTGATCAACGTTTCTAACTTTCTATCTCTCCCTTCTATATTTTAAATATATTTTATTGATTTTTTACCTCCTACTGGGGATGTGCCAGCAACCAAGGTACATATCCTTGACCAGAATCGAACCTGGGATCTTTCAGTCCGCAGACCGACGCTCTATCCACTGAGTCAAACTGATTAGGGCAATAAAATATATATATATATTTAAAAATCTGTCTTGTCAGTTGAGTTCCTGGAAATGCTGATACCCTCCATGTAATGTTCTCCTGATTCAAATCAGTCGATTGATTTTGGTGATGTTGTAAGAAATGTCCAAATGTGTGGAGAATATTTCTCAGCTTATTTGACCCAAGTTAGCGACATTTGCCAGGAAGAAAAATAACAACAGATTGAGTAATGCTCAGGAAAATGGAAGTTTTGCCCCTTTTTTATACATCAGACTCAAAGGAGAAGACATAAGGGGGTGAGAATAAACAAAGAAGAGTTTAGACAGCCGCCATTTTGGACTATGTGACTTGGCAGCCGCCACATTGGCCCCATGAGTTGCAGCTCATGGGGCTGACATTTTGAAATAGCAAAGGCCAACCCCTCCCTTTTAATTAGCCAATCTCCAAAGCCTGAGCTCCAATCAAGAGCAAAAGCAGGTCACATGCCTAAGGGATTATAAAGCCAAGCTTGCTGTGTGCGTGCTTACAGACCACGTGTGCGCACCCTTCTGCATAAAAGTAAAGATGTTTGCTTTGCTACCTGGCTCCCAAGTATGTTTTGTGTTCTACCAGGACCCCTAACTTAGGGGGGAGGGTTGCCTTGTTTCTAGCAAGGGAGTTACATGAAATTCACTGGTGATAAATTAGGGGGGAGAACTAAAGAGGGAAAACTCTTGGACTGGATAAAAAGTAAAAATAAAAAGACCCAAACTTCTTTTTTAAATGTTATGGAATAGTGAACAGTTAATACTTAACACAATAATAATAATTGGGGCTCTATTGTCTTCTGTGTTTGGAGACTGTGCCCCAAGGGGTCGTAAAAATAAGAAATTCCCTTGAAAATCCAAAGTTATGTTATACTAGATGCTAAAAGAAATAGGCTCAAAAAGGTAAACATTGACCTTTGCAAAAAAAAAAGGAGGAGGAGGAGGAGGCTAGGATATAACTATCTTCATGACTCGCTTTTACTTACAAAGTTTTAACTTCAAATTATTCTATGTGATTACTTTTAACTTCAGAATTTGTAAGATTCACCATGCCATGCCAGGATCCCTGAGATTGCTAGGGTTAGTAAGTGCCATCATTTTGTCCATACTGGGATGTTAAAATCTATGGGTTCAGAAAAAATTTCACTGAGTGGTTTATTCCCTTCGGGACCCATTGCTGACATCCTCCTGAACACAATGCCCCCAGTACTGCTAGCATCCCTTTACTTGGTCTCCTAGAAGTAGTCACTCTTCAGGTCAATAAAGCCCTAGGTTCTAAATGTGGTCGAGGTTATTTGTAAGGACAAGAACAAAGTCTTTCTTTTTTCTTTGCTGTGGCCTTCCACAATTTATGAGTTGCACTTCCTAATTAAGCACCAGGATGGTTGGATCCTCTAATTCCAACAACTCCTCTGTTCAAACTGCAGAACAAAGATAAGCTACTTTCAAGGCTACATTCTTGAATTCCTCTCCTCCTTGCTGTTGTGACACCTCAGCGATAATTCGCACCAAGGAGTCTCTGGTAAGTAGAAAGTTTCCTCCACTCTACCCCTTCAAACAGGCCTCTTTTGAACTCTTTATAACTTTTCCTCCAGTCATATTTTATAGTTTGGGAAATAAACTGATAAGACACCTCCCTAAAACATCTGCCAGACTGTCTCCTGGAAAGCAAACTGTAATTTTTAAGGACAGCCCTTTTCTTCCAAGCCTGTATTGACAAGCAACAGTTGGCCTTTTCCTCTCTGCAAAATAAAATAAGCTTCTTCTCTGCATTGCTTTTCTTAGTTGTGATTTTTTTCGCAGGTTGCATCACCATCCCAAACCTAACAGTATGCCATTTTTTGTGGAGTTAAGTGGAATGACTGTGAAAGAAGGGAAATGACATTGTAGAGGCAAAATAATTTCCCTTCCTCTTTTATAGCTTATTTGATTAGTCTAAGAATTAAGTTGATATAGCAGATTAACAGGAGAAAACAATAAAAAAGCTATTAACATGTATGTATACCTACTACCTACATCAAGCATGTCAAACGTGCAACCCATGGGCCACATGTGGCCCACAACAAATATTCATGAACAATGACTCATTTATTTCAGCACTTTGTATTCAGCATGCCTCTATCAAAATAAACCTACGTTTCAATGAAAATTTAAGCTTTGCTCAGTGGATAGAGCATCGGCTTGAGGACTGAAAAGTTCCAGGTTCGATTCCGGTTGGGGGCATGTACCTTGCTTGGGGGAACATCTCCACTGTGGGGTGTGCAGGAGGCGGCTGATCGATTTCTCTCTCATCGATGTTTCTGACTTTCTATCTCTTTCCTTTCCTCTCTGTAAAAAAACAATATTTAAAAAAAGAAAAAAAAATTGAAGCTTTTTTTTTCTTTTTTTGTGTTCCACATACATTTAAAACTTGTTTAATTGACTCGTGTTAGCCTTTGAGTTTCACATGCTTGGTATACATAGACATGATTCAGAATAACAGAGAAACTGGCCAAAATGGCAAACACTATCACCTGAAAAGCCACCTTCACCTACAATAAAAAAAAATGTGGCCAAAACTGGTTTGGCTCAGTGGATAGAGCGTCAGCCTTCGGACTGAAAGGTCCCAGGTTCGATTCCAGTCAAGGGCATGTATCTTGGTTGCAGGCACATCCCTAGTAAGGAGCGTGCAGGAGGTGGTTGATCGATGTCTCTCTCTCACCGATGTTTCTGACTCTCCATCCCTTTCCCTTTCTCTCTTTAAAAATCAATAAAAAACATTTTTTAAAAATGTAGTGTGTGGAGAGTCAGAGTAAATTGTCAGGAAAAGCATAGTAAGGACCTCAGTTGTGGCCCAGTGTGCTGTGCACTGCGGTGACGGCTTGTACTCAAAAGAACACTGTTGAGGAGAAACCAAGATGGCAGCATAGGTGAACACGTAAACTGCTGTCTCGCACAACAATTTCAAAACTACAGCTAAAAGACAGAACGGACATCATCCAAAACCACAGAAAGGCTGGCTGAGTGGAAATTCTACAATTGAAAGGAAAGAGAGGGGCTCACGGAAACTCAGAAAAGCTGCAAAAACTGAGGTACAGAGACCTTCCCGTGGAGAGGATGGGTGGTGGAGTGCCTGGCTGGCTTCCTCTAGCTGGAGGGAGACGGAAACTCCCAACTGCACTGAACCCCAGTTCCAGGTGAGACTCATACAGGGGAAGTCTGGAGTGTCAGGAAAAGAGAGGAGTGAACAAACGTAAACTTAGGGGAGCCATGAAAGGCAGAGGTCTGGAGGTGTGCTCACAAGTGCACACAGAGAAGACTGATTGCTGATTGTGCTGCTGGATTTCTGTAGCAGGAGGAAGATAGAACCTCCTGATTGTGCTGAACTCCAATTCTGATTGCACTGAACCCCAATTTCGGGTGAAACCCTGGGGACCCAGACTCATACAGGTCCCCGGAGTGCACAGAAACTCAAGGGAGCCGCAAAAGGCAGAGGGATGGAGGCATGTGTGCAAGCGTGTGCAGAGAGGGCTGTAGCAATTACTGAGGGACACTGAGACCCATAGGGCAGGGCTGATGAAAGGCCAAAGCTGTCTGTTCCACCTCAACCAAGCCAAGCACAGATGCTTTTTCAGTTTTTCAAGTCTTGTCTCAAAAGGCTGACTCCAGCACAGAAGTTCTCCCAGCCAATTGGCTTAGAGGTAAATTCCCCCCAGTGATATCAATAACAATCAAGACTTAACTACACAAGGCTGTACATACAGTCCAGAAAGGGGTGCACCAAGAGAGTTCACCTCAAGTAACTGCAGAGGTGGAGCTACTGGGCCATATAGGACAACTAGCACACAAAGCTACTCTACCAACTCAGGGAAGCAGTGAAAATGTGGAGACAAAGAAACAAATCACAAATGAAAGAAATGGAGGAAACAAATGATATAGTGTTCAAAACCATGGTTATAAGGTTTTTTAAGAATTTCATAGAAAAAGTCAATAAATTTAGTGAGGATACGAAAAAGGAACAACTAGAAATTAAACATATCCTGAATGAAATAAAAGATATTAAACAGAGACTTAACAGCAGACTAGAGAAATGCAAGAATCAAGTCAAAGATTTGAAATACAAAGAAGCAGAAAACACTCAACTGGAAAAGAAAAAAGAACCCAAATATGTGAAGATAATGTAAGGAGCCTCTGGGACAACTTCAAGCATCCTAACATCAGAATTATGGGGATGCCAAAAGAAGAGAGAGCAAGATATTGAAAACCTATCTGAAGAGATAATAACTAAAATCTTCGCTCCCCCCCTGTAAAAGAAATAGACTTACATGTCCAGGAAGTGCACAGAACCCCAAAAAAAAGGAATCCAAAGGGGACCACACCAAGATATATCATAATTAAAATGCCAAAGGCAAAGGACAAAGAGAGAATCTTGAAAGCAGCAAGAGAAAAACAATTAGTTACCCTCAAGGGAGTGGCCATATGACTGTCAGCTGATTTCCCAACAGAAACTATGCAGGCCAGAAGGGAGTGGCAGGAAATATTCCCAGTGATGTATAGCAAGAACCTACAACCAAGAGTGCTCTACCCAGCAAAGCTATCATTCAGAATTGAAGGTCAGATAAAGAGCTTCACAGACAAGAAAATGCTAAAGGAGTTCATCACCATCAAACCAGGATTATATGAAATGCTGAAGGGTATCCTTTAATAAGAGGAAGAAGAAGAAAAAGGTAAAGATAAAAATTATGAACAAAGTAATAACAAATACATACCTACCAACAAGTGAATCTAAAAATCAAGTGAATAAAAAGTCTGATGAACAGAATAAACTGGTGAATATATAGAATTAGGGGCATAGAAAGGGAATGGACTGACAATTCTTGGGGGTAAGGAGATGTGAGGGCTGTGGAAAGACTGGACAAAAATCTTACAGTTATGGATGAGGGTTAGGGTTGGGGTGGGGGTGGGGAATCAGGTGGAGGGGAGCAATGGGGAGGAAAAAAAGAGAAACATCTGTAATAAACTGAAAAATAAAGATTTATTTTTTTAAAATGGCAAGAGCAAAAGACAAAGAGAATATTAAAAGCAGCAAGAGAAAAATAGTTAATTACCTGCAAGAGAGCACCCATAGGATCATCAGCTGATTTTTCAACAGAAGCTATACAGGCCAAATGAGAGTGGCAAGAAATATTCAAAGTGATGATGACTAGCAAGAACCTACAACCAAGATTACTCTATCCAGCAAAGGGCAGATAAAGAGCTTCACAGATAAGAAAAAACTAAAGGAGTCCATCAACACCAAACCAATATTATATGAAATGCTGAAAGGTACTCTTTAAGAAGAGGAAGAAGAAGAAAAAGGTAAAGATAAATATTACGAACAACAAATACATATCAACAAGTAAATCTAAAAATCTGACAAACAGAATAAACTGGTGAATATAATAGAATCAGGAGCACAGAAAGGGAGTGGACTGACAACTCTCAGGGGGAGAGAAGTGAGGGTGGTATGGGAAGAGACTGGACAAAAATCAGACACCTATGGAATGAGGACAAGGAGGGGAGGTAAGGGAAGAGGGTGGGGTGTGAACTGGGTGAAGGACAACTACGGGGGAGAAAAAGAGGAACAATTATAATAATTTGAACCATAAAGATTAAATTAAAAAAAAAAGAGCGCTGTTCAACCCAAAGACTCATGGTGCAGGCACAGGAGACTGGGATAAAGGATGTAGGTTCAGGGAAAACAGGCTGGAGGGAAAACAAGGTGAGAGCTATTGTCTCATTCAGCCAGTAGGGATATAGAGGACAGAGGCACATGGACTGTGAGTCCTATGCATGAGACCAGGATCATGTAGGAGTCCAGCATCACTTCTGAATGTTAGGTCCCAAAATTCATTTTGAAATGTATCCACTCCTGCAGGGTGAATGTCAGTGTCACATATGAAGATCATTTGAAGGCTCACATGAGGCATCAAATTCACCACTGAAAAGAGGATGGCAGCATGACACCCAACAGGTGGGTGAAGGTGCAGAGACAAAGCCCTAATTACCCAGGTCTCCTGTGGGTCAAACTCTGTGCTGGGATTACAGGGGAGGCAGACAAACAGCAGCTCACTCTGAAAGGTTTCCCTGGAGAAACCACTGCAACTGAGAAATGGCGTTCCCCTGAACACGGGGAGGCCAAGCTCTGAGCTGTAAAGGGAATGGGAGGAAACGCATAACTGCAACCATGGAAACAGGAGCTGCAGCTGAGCCACCCTGGTCCTCACACTGCACCTGCTCCAGTGAGGGCTGCCCATCAGTGGCAGAGACTGTGTCTGACACTGGAGAAAATAATGGTTAAAACACAGCCCCTTGAATCAGACAATTGTCTGTGGTGTAAACACAGGGAGCCGATTTCATTTCTCTGACACTGAACTTTTTCAGCAATTTGATATGAGTTTTCATTTGCCCAGGTTGTTGTGAGAATTAAAAGAGAAAATGCTCAACATCTAATCCTGGAATCCTGGCAACAAGAACTCAGCTTGTTACGTTTATTGATCTTGGGAGGCCAGAGTAAGTGCCATCAGTCATCTGCGTGTCACATTCAGCCAACTGAGATCCAGGGAGTTCCACTGATTCTGCTGGAGATTCCCAGGTGGGGCACCACAATGGGACCAGAGTGCCCAAAGCACCTGCCTCCCTGCAGCAGAGTGGCTTCTTATAGGTCCCATTTCTTACCGAAATGCACCCAAGGACAAAAGTACCTGTGGGCATTGGTAAAGTGAGAAGTGTCTGTCCTGGGAATGTATCTGCAGGAAGTGGCTGGAGTTGCCAGGAGAGGTAGAGAGAGAGAAAAAAAAATCAATGATGAGATAGAATCATTGATCAATTGCCTCCTGCATGCCCAACACTGGGAATCTAGCCCAGGGCAAAGGCATGTGGCCTGACCGGGAATTGAATCGTGACCTCCTGGTTCATAGGTCCACATGAAATCACTGAGCCAGGTTGGCTGAGCTCTAATCATTGATGTCCTCCCCCCCTCTCTGGTCTTGATCTATGACTCAATAAAAATGTAAAAGAAAATTAAAATATTTATTAAAAACTAAAACACATTAAAAAAATATTCCAATACAAAAAATGTTTATTTCCTACAGCAAAAAATGAGTGAAATTCCAACATCCAACATTGTTGTTCCACTGTCCTTTTGTTAAAAACTGCCAAAACTCATAGCACATTAGGCAGAACATGTTTTAACAAAGACACTGACTCAACAAATACACTTCTGAAAAAAAGGCTCACCATAAATTCCTAGAAAAAAAACAACAACAACAATGAAATCAACAGAAAGGTAGGATGACAAAATTACAGAATTTGTTTAAATAAAAATGACAAAACAAAATATTTGCTAGAATGTGTAGAATGTAAATATCTCATATATTGGTGGGAAAATGTCAAATTAGTTTGACAGTTTATTTTTATATTTAAATAGTTTATTGGTATGTTAAATATAGTAGGGGCCTGGTGCATGAAATTTGTGCACTGGAGAGGGGTCCCTCAGCCCAGCCTTCCCCCTCTCACATACTGGGAGCCCTCAGGGGACCTCCTATTGATGGCTTAGGCCCACTCCGTGTTGGAGCAGTTTACCCTCCCTTTTCGGGAAGTGACTGGACTAATTAGGGGAAGGTGCCAGCCCCATCACCCTGCTACTGCAGCCACTGCCAGTCACTGCAGTATTTTCATCAACATGGACTCCAGTCCCTTCATCATGAAAAAATTACAACTTTCTTTAGGCATTTTCAAGATGTGCCTTTCATAAAATATGACATTTCTTTCTTTCTTTTTCTTTTTATCCTCAACTGAGGATATGTTTCCATTGATTTTTTCCCCTCTCTCCAATTCCAGGTTCAGCCCCTTCCCAAGCCCACAGCCTCCACAATAGGCTGTAGGCTTGGGAAGTGGGTACCTCCGTCCCCCAAGCCTAAAGCCTCCGAGGGATGGCCAGCTGGGAGTGACCTGAGTGCCGAGGAGGTTCCCAGGACCCAGGTATGCATGCAAATTAAAAGTCATCTTTATTGGGTTTATTTGCATACTCGCTCTGATTGGCTGTGGGCATAGGAGAGGTATGGTCAATTTACATGTTTATTATTAGGAAAGATATTTATTGATCTCAGAAAGAAAAGGGGAGAGAGAAAAAGAGAGAGAGAGAGAGAGAGAAAAGCACCAGTGATGAGAGGGAATCATTTATGGGCTGTCTTCTGCACACCCCACAGTGGGATTTGAGCTGGAAACTCGGGACTCTTCCTTGACCAGGAATTGCACCATGGCCTCCTGGTTCATAAGTCAAAACTCAATGTCTAAGCCATGGAAAACGGGCAATTTTATTAATTTTGGGAGAGAGAAAAAGGGAGAGAGAGAGAAGCACGATGTGAGAATGCAACATCGACCAGCTGCCTCTTGCATACCCAATTTCAAGGAGCTAGCACATAACCCAGGCACAACCCCAGCAATCCAACTATGGTATATACACCTACGCAACTGAGCCACAACATCCATAGTCAGTATAGATCACAAAATGCTAATCTTTGTAAATTTATACACATAAAATACACAAGGATCTAGATTTATTTATTTAATTAATTAATTTTATTTTTTAAAAATATATTTTGATTTTTTACAGAAAGAAAGGGAGAGGGATAGAGAGTTAGAAACATAGATGATATTGATCAGCCGCCTCCTGCACGCCCCCTACTGGGGATGTGTTCACAACCAGGGTACATGCCCTTGACTGGAATCAAACCTGGGACCTTTCAGTCCACAGGCCGACACTCTATCCACTGAGCCAAACCGGTTTTGGCTATTTATTTATTTTTAATTAAATCTTTATTATTCAGATTATTACATTTGTTTCTCTTTTTCCTCCTCCATAGCTCTCCTCCATCCGGCTCCTACCCCTCCATCTACCCTTACCTCCCTCCCGTTGACCTCATTCATAGGTGTATGATTTTTCTTGAGTCTCTCCCTGCACTCTCCTCACCACTTTCCCCCTGAGAATTATCAGTCCACTCCCTTTCTGTGCTCCTGAATCTATTATATTCACTAGTTTATTCTGTTGATCAAATTTTTAATTCAATTAATTTTTAGATTCACTTGTTGATAGATATGTATTTGTTGTTCCTAATTTTTATCTTTTACCTTTTTCTTCTTCCTCTTCTTTTATTTTATTTTATTTTATTGATTTTTTTACAGAGAGGAAAGGAGAGAGATAGAAAGTCAGAAACATCGATGAGAGACATTGATCAGCCGCCTCCTGCACACCCCACAGTGGAGATGTGCCCGCAAGCAAGGTACATGCTCCCAACCAGAATCGAACCTGGGACCTTTCAGTGTGCAAGCCGATGCTCTATTCACTGAGCCAAACCGGTCTCGGCTTCTTCCTCTTCTTAAAGAGTGCCTTTCAGCATTTCATATAATACTGGTTTGGAGTTGATGAATTCCTTTAGCTTTTTCTTATCTGTGAAGCTCTTTATCTACACTTCCATTCTGAATGATAGCTTTGCTGGATAGAGTATTCTTGGTTGTAGGTTCTTGCTATTCATCACATTGAATATTTCTTGCCACTCCCATCTGGCTTGCATTGTTTCTGTTGAGAAATCAGCTGACAATAGTATGGGTGCTCCCTTGTAGGTAATGTTTTTCTCTTGCTGCTTTTAATATTCTGTCTTTTGCTCTTGGTATTTGAATTATGATGTGTCTTGGTGTAGTCCTCTTTGGATTCCTTTTATATGTGTGCTTCCTGGACTTGTAAGTCTATTTCTTTCACCAGATGTGGGAACTTCTCAGTCATTATTTCTTGTAATAGGTTTTCAGTATCTTGCTCTCTCTCTTCTTCTGGCAACCCCACAATTCTGATGTTGGTATGCTTGAAGCTGTCCCAGCGGCTCCTTACATTATCTTCACATTTTTTGGCTTCTTTTTCCTTCTTGCAGTGAGTGTTTTCTGATTCTTTATATTTCAAATTTTTTACTTGATTCTTACCTTCCTCTAGTCTGCTGTTAGGTCTCTGAATAATATTTTTTATTTCAGTCAGTGTATGTTTAATTTCTAGCTGGTCCTTTTCCGTCTCTAGTTGGTTCTTTTTCATCTCCTCTTGGTACTCGCTAACTTTATCCAACTTTTCTAGGATATTCTTGAAAAATCTTATAAGCGTGGTTTTGAACTCTATATCCAGTTGTTCGATTTCCTCCATTTCTTTTGTTTGTGATCTCTTCTCCTGTCTCGGCATTTTCGCTATACCAGGAGAACTTCTGTGTTGGATTCAGCCTTATGATACATGACTTGCAAAACTGCAAAAGCCTCTCTCTTGAGCTTGGGATGGGTGGACTTTCAGGGCTTAACTGACCGCCTTGCCTTCCAGTTGGCCCTGCCCTCCATGGCCCTTGGGTCTCACATGACTGGGTAATCGCTGGAGCAGTCCCTGTGCATGCGTGCACACGCGCGCACAGTGCCTCTAGACCTCTGCCTTTCCGGGTCCCCTGTGCTCTGGGACCATATGATTCTGGGTCCCCAGGGTTTCGCCCAAAACGGGTTCAGTGGAGGTAGAAGTGGCACAGTTGTGGGGCTCTGTCCCCTGCCCCCTCGTGAAAGCCAGTGGCACAACGGGCAGTCAGTCCTCTGTGTGCAGTGCTGTGCGTGCCACCAGACCTCCGTGCACTTCTCCCTCTTCACAGTCCGAACTCCACCCATATGATTCCCAGCCGGACCTGGGGTTTAGTGCCGTAGGATAAGGGGTTCAATGCAGCTGGGAGTCTCTGTCCCTCTCCCGCCAGAGAAAGCCAGCCAGGCACTCTGGCACTCACTCTCTCCACGTGCGCGTCTCCACAACTCAACTTTTTGCAGCTCCTCTGTGTCACTGTGAGCCCCTCTCTTTCCTTCTAGTTGTAGAATTTCCACTCAGCCAGCTTTCCTGTGATTCTGGATGATGTCCGTTCTGTCTTTTAGTTGTAGTTTTGAAATTGTTGTGCAAGGCAGCAGTGTAGGTGTTTACCTATTGGATCTAGATTATGCATTGTATTTTTTATATAGTTAAATGAAACTCATATCCATACAAAGAATTGTACAGAAATGTTTGCACCAGCTTTGGTAGAAATAACAAAATATTCATAAAAATGGATAAACTATTGCTGATATATTCAAAGGTAAGAATACTATGTAACAAAAGCCTAATATGCTGACTGTCCAGGCGTCCGTTCAAACAGTCAAAGCATAATATGTTTATGACTAGAGGCCAGTTGCACGAAGAGATTCGTGCAATAGGCCTTCCTTTCCTGGCTGTTGGCTCCGGTTTTCCTCTGGCACCTGGGACCCAGGCCTTCACTCTGGCCACAGCTTTCAGTCTTTGCTCTAGGCAGAATGACACTCCTGTAGCTCCCTCTGCCCTTGCCCTCCCCCTAATAGCAACTGTCCCGCCCTGCCTGGCCACTTAGCACCTGCATCCACACTGCCCAGAGGCCTGGAGTGGCTGCCATCATCTTTGTTGGGTTAATTTGCATACTCACTGCTGATTGGCTGTTGGGCATCGCAAAGTGATGGTCATTGTGCATGTTTCTCTCTTATTAGTGTAGACTACAGGCCCGAAGATTCATGCAAGAATGGGCCATCCTGCCGAAGCTGGTTTGGCTCAGTGGATAGAGCGTCGGCCTGGGGACTGAAGGGTCCCAGGTTTGATTCCAGTCAAGGGCACATATCCTGGTTGCAGGCACATCCCCAGTGGGGGGTGTGCAGGAGGCGGCTGATTGATGTCTCTCTCTCATCGATGTTTCTGGCTCTCTGTTCCTCTCCCTTCCTCTCTGTGAAAAATCAATAAAATATTAAAAAAAAAAAAAAAGAAAGAATAGGCCATCCTTACCCAGCACCACCTTCACTTAGCTTCGGCCCGGAGCCACCTTTCTGCCTTCCCATACTGCCCAGAGGCCCGGATGGGCTGGGGTGGTATGGAACGCCTGTGTCCTGCCTCATCCCCAGCTGCTTGGTGCCGTGTATGCAAGTCTTTGTTGGGTTAATTTGCATGCTCACTCCTGATTGGCTGGTAGGCATAGTGAAGGTGCAGTCAACTATCATGTTACTCTTTTATTACGTAGATATGCTAAGGCTGCTCAACCACTTGCTATAATGAACACTGACCACCAGGGGGAAGACAGTCAACCAGTTGCTATGATAATATGCGCTAACCACCAAAGGGCAGATTCTATGACCAGTAAGTTATCTTGCTTCTGGGGTCCAGCCAATTAGTACTCAGCAAGAGGGGCCGGTTATGCCCTGGAGCCCTCCCACAGTCCCTACTGGATGGCGAACCTCCCGTGTTCCTACAAAACCCTAATTGTGCATTTGTGGGGTCCCTCGGCCTAGCCTTCGCCCTCTCACCTTCTGAGACCCTTCAGGGGATATTGGACAGCTGGTTTCGACCCAATCTTGCAGGCCAGGCCAGGGACCCCACTGTTGCATGAATTCATGCATCATTCCTCTAGTATTGTCTATTAAATCTCCAAGTACTTATGAAACATAAATTAAAGCAGAAAAATACTTATGACAATGAAGGATGGTGCTCTAGGTAAAAGATTTCCCTCCTTTAGTGCATTTATAAGGCTTCTCTCCAGTGTGAATTCTCAGATGATGACGAAGGGAAGTATTCCTGGTAAAATATTTCCCACAATCACTGCACTCATAAGGCCTTTCTCCACTGTAAAATCCTTGATGACCTTGAAGGACAGTGCTAGTGGTAAAAAGTTTCCCATATTGCTTGCATTTAGAAGGCTTTTCTCCAGTGTGAACTCTCTGATGACAATGAAGGTCACTGCTCTTGCTAAAAGATTTTCCACATTCACTGCACGCATAGGGCCTTTTTCCAATGTGAACTTGCTTAACGATGAAGAAGGACAGTGCTCTAGGTAAAAGATTTCCCACATTCATTACATTTATAACACTTTCCTCCAGTGTGAACTCTCTAGTGACAGTGAAAGTCAGTGCTCCTGATAAAAGATTTTTCACATTCCCTACACTCATAAGGCCTTTGTTCAGTGGGAACTCTCTGATTACGATAGCTAGAAATTTTGGTCAAATATTTTCCACATTCACGGCACACAAAACACAGATGGACAAAACTGTCCTGCATAAAATTATGGTTGCAGCCAATGTCTTCCTCACATTCTTTTTTTATTGATTGATTGATTTTTTTACAGAGAGGAAGAGAAAGATAGAGTTAGAAACATTGATGAGAGAGACATCAATCAGCTGCCTCTTGCATGTCCCACTGGGGATGTACCCACAACCAAGGTACATGCCCTTGACTGGAATAGAACCTGGGACCTTTCAGTCTGCAGACTGACACTCTATCCACTGAGCCAAACTGGTTTCAGCTTCCTCACATTCTTTTCTGATGTAATATTGTTTCTCCTTTGAAACATCACCCACATATTGAAATATCATTTGGTTTGTTCCTGGTCTGAATAGTCTTTTGGTGCAGATGACCTGACCCGATAAGGATGCCCTGTGCTACCTCCCCACAGGTAAAATGATTCTGGGATTTTGAAATTGCAGCCATTTGTAAGAGAGATCCTGTGCACATCTATAATGAATGTCTTCTCTCTTACATGCTGCTGGTGAAATTTTGCAGTGGAAAAAAAAATCATTTTGCACATCCCCAACACCTGAAAAGTATTGGTCTGTGTTGTGTTCCCTGTAGCTCAATCAAATGGAAAATGTTTCTTAATGGTAGCCCACAACTCTCACAGGGCTGGGACGTTGGGATTCTTTGCTTGTGACACTCTTACAGAAACATTTTGTTCAGTTGGTTCAATTGTGTCTGCTCCACAGCAGCAACCTGAACATATTTGTGGTGTATTCTGATTTCATAAGGTCAAACATGTACTTTACTAGTGATTCTGATAAAGTACATGTTTGACCTTATGAAATCAGAATACCTACACCACAAATGTTTATCTGTCCTGACTAAACATGATTCCATAGAATGATTTTCAAGACAAGTTAGACTCTGAGGAAATAGCTGTTATATATAATTTTGCCCCAAAGGTTACTAAATGGTGAAAATATCACCAAGGGAGAGGGAGAAGCATAGGATGGGAAACAAAGTAGAGAGGAAGGCTCTACTTATTGGTCCTTCACAAACTGCTTATTTTAGAGCCTTTTATGCTGGGGACCTGCATCTGTGTAGATTAATTTGAATGTGCTCAAATCCATAAAAAAAATTGAATTGGAGTACATGATGTTCAAGGTCACTGTAATACATCTGCACTCCAAAGGTCTGCAGACATGGACCTCCATTGGTTTGCAGTAAAGAGGAACCTGTGAAAGAGGTAAAGTTCAGAGTCTAGAGAGCTTAAAATGATCTCTGAGCTGGGAATCCGAGTAGAAATGATCACTTTTACAGCTGAGGAGTTGGCAAAGTGTCAACAATAAGCAAGAACAAGGAAAAATAGATGAGGAATGGGTCACGGTAACAAAATACTTTTCAACAAAATGGGTTACTAGTCAAGACTTTAACAAAGCCCTGGTGTCAAAACCTTTCCAACAGGCCTTTACACAGGCAAGACCGCCTCTGGGTCCACCCTGTCCTTCATAAAGTCATGTTTCTTCTGTGATGCACGAATGATTCTTCCTCATAAATCTCAGTGAGTCAGGGGAACTATAAAGATTGATTAAAATTTTAAAAATCCTAAAAAATAAAATAAAATACCAAAAATTGAAAATAAAATAAAAGCAATTGTAGGGAGCGGCTATAGTGTTAAGCCTCAGACTGACCTGTTGGCAAAGCCACAAACAGCCCTCTTAGCATAATTAAGCCTGACCTTATGAGGCTATGGGAGGTGCAGCAGGTGCTGCCAAAACAAGTGAAACTACGGTGACCACTACCTTATTTACCTCTGGCTATAAAATAAAGGTTCAGCTTGCCAACCCGGTCTCTCCCTGTGGCCTTATTCAACCCAGCTTATTCTCTTTGGCTTTTCTAAATCTTTTGCCACCCCCACCCCCCTCAGGCTCATCAAACCCCTGGCTGTGCTGGCTCAGCACCAGCAATAAATAAATATTAAATAAAAAGTAAATTCAGAAAAGTTACAGGATAAAATCTCAATACACAAACATCAGTTCCATTTAAAAAACGCTCACAATGAATCCTTTGTTAAAGAAAGGAAGAAAGGCCCTCGTGGGTGTTGCTGGGTTGACTGAGCATCTTCCCATGAACTGAGAGGCCACCAGTCCTATTGCTGCTCAGAGCACATGCCCGGGTGGTGGGCAAGATCCCAGGTAGGGCGTGTGCAAAAGGCAGCTGATCGCTGTTTCTCAGCTGGATGTTTCACTCTCCCCCTCTCCATTCCTCTTTCTAAGAAATCAACAAAAACACATTTAAAAAAGAAGAATAAATGAAGAAAGCAGTCAATTTTACAATAGCATTAAAAAGAATAAGATACTCAGGAATAAATTCAACCCCAAAGGTGAAAAATCTGTACACTGATCACTAAGATACAGTGGTGAAAAAAATGGAAAAAACCACACACACAAAAAACGATAAAGACATCCAGTGTTCTTGGTTTTGAACATGTAATGCCCTTAAAATATCTACACTATTCAAAGTAAGAAGGATCTAGCACATCCCGATTCCCGGTGGACGCCCCAGCCTGGGGAAAGCAGGGCATGCGGCTCTGAAACCCTCCCTGCCCGCCTCTGACCTTGGATTCAATCCTCACCACCCACATCCGCAGGGGGGTTTCAGATACAGTCACCCCCGTGCACTCTGCCCTGCACTTCCTGTGTCCTCGGCACTCACAACACTCCTCTCCCCTCCACCTTCCTCAGGTCCTT
>PVJN01030917.1:0-25260 GCA_004026805.1 Lasiurus borealis | reverse complement strand
CTTGCGCGTCGGGGGACCGCTGGGTCTCCTCTTCTTGCGCGTCGGGGGACCGCTGGGTCGCCTTCTCCTGGACCGTGTCGGGGGATCCCTGGGTCGCCTTCTCTTGCGCGTCGGGGGACCGCTGGGTCTTGGCCACCCGGGCTTTGTCGGGGCAGGCCTGGATCGCAGCTATCCCGACTGCAGTGGCGAAGTTCCGCGGCTCGGCCTGGTGGGCAGCGTTCTTCCGCGAGCCTGGAAGAAGAGCAGGTGAGGGGGCCGCACGCGCCTGTGTCCCGCCCCGCCCCGCCAGGAGTCATCCGTAAGGGCTGCAGGGGTGCGGGCCGAAATCGGAGCACGGGGTCACTGAGCCTTCTAGGTGCCTCGCCCAGAGGAAGCCCATTCCCGGCGGCCTGAGAGGAGGCGAGCGTGCCGGGCACACCCAAGGAGCTTCAGGATCCCTCCCCCAGGCAAGCCGAGGCCTGCCCCGGGGGTGCCCCGGCCCCCCTACCTTGTGCCCGGATTTGGCGGTGATAGTGAGCCAAGTTCATGATCATCTTGGACACATCCTTTTGGTAAGAAGGCCGGCCAAATATCAGGATCTCGGCCTCGCCTTCTGGTTCCCACTGGTTAATGCGCAGCAGCGTCTGCGACACACTCTCGACGTGCGGAATGTGCTCTCCGCCGGGGCCTGCACAGGAGGGAAGAAGGCCGTGAGGGGTGCCCTGGAAGGGGGGGTGGCGGGAGGGGGAGGATGGCCAGGGCCACAGGGGAGGCTCGCCCCGAGGTGCGGGTTATAGCCTGGGTGCTGGGAGCCGGGGAAAGGAGGCCGCAGTGGCCTCCCCTCTCCGGCCACTCACCGAAGATCGCTTCCACCAGCCACGCCTCGAGGCGAACCGTCTTGGGGCTCTGCAGGTACTCCGTGCGGAACCAGTTGGGCTGCTTCGCGTTGTCCCCCAGCACCTGGAATGGCGCCCCGCCTCGCTGCTCCAGTTGCACGAGCGTGGGGAAGCGCTTGGCGGTGGCCATGCTGCGGAGGCACAGGCAGCGAGGGAGGCGGTAGAAGCAAGTGGGCCTGGATGCGGCAGCTGCTGCGGGTCCCGGGCCTTATTATAAGGGCTGGGGGCAAGCTCCTCCCAGTCCGCGCCCTTCTCATTGGATTCCAGGCCTCGCCTACCGCAGCCGACTTCTATCCCAGATGGCCCAGGTGTGCGCTATTGGGGGTGGGTTCCCATTGGACCATCCCTTCCCTCCTCCCCTCTCCCGGCATTCTGGGAGGGAGAGGCGGGAACTCTAGAGTCCTAGGGAAGATCCAATAGCAGGACAATATCCCTAGAGAAGAAAACTGATGTTTTCAGGGACCCGGGTGCTTTTCACTCAGGTCTAATGGGACTACTTTTAGCATTCCTGATAATAGCTGGGAATAGCTTTTTAACGGAAAACTAATTTAATACACACATACCAAAAAAATAAGCAAAAACTCAAAGAGTAAAATAGTATTCAAGGGCTAAAGTCTCCCACTTCCTCCTGAACCCCCTGACCAATGAGCTCCCTACCCAGAGCCAGCA
Source organism: Lasiurus borealis (assembly GCA_004026805.1). Lineage (NCBI taxonomy): Eukaryota > Metazoa > Chordata > Mammalia > Chiroptera > Vespertilionidae > Lasiurus > Lasiurus borealis. The sequence goes on along the minus strand of PVJN01030917.1, from coordinate 23,716 downwards.
TCTTTCTAGTTTCTTCCTTAACCTGCCAGAGACAGCTGGACACAGCCAACAGCAGGTGGTCCATGTGGTTTGGACATTAGAGGGGAGTCCCTTGACATTTTTGATGTCTTAATTCTCCGACACGATTGCATTTCCATGGCTCGATTTTCCTGCCCAGCTTAAAGTATTACCTATTAACCTCTACTCAGCAAGATGAAGTAGCAGTTAATAAGTAATGCTTTGTTTAGCTCTCACATCAGTAGTTGGGTATCATGCCCAGATCCAGCAGGTTGAGATCCTCAGAATTCAGGCTTATCTTTACTCCACGGAGTTCTGTTGGCCAAAGAAGTGCATGGAAAGTTTGTAGGTGTTTGACACATAGTTCACAGTCTTGAGATCTAAGCAGAATATACATTAGGAGCCAAAGAAAGGCAACATCAGTTCAAAAGGCCACAGGATTGCCCTGACTGGTTTGGCTGAGTGGATAGAGTGCTGGCCTGGGGACTGAAGGGTCTTGGGTTTGATTCTGGTTAAAGGCACATGCCTGGGTTGCAAGCTTAGTCCTGGGGTGGGGGTGTGTGCAGGAGGCAGACAATTAATGATTTTCGTCATTGATGTTTCAATCTCTCCCTCTTCCTCCCTCTATGAAATCAATCAATAAATTTAAAAATAAATAAAAGAAACAGGATTTAAAAACAAAACAAAACAAAAGGTCACAGGATGAACTTATAAACTCCTGTGGGTAGGCAGAAGAATTAGATGAATGTATAACTGAAACCCAAGGATCTGGGCACCATAACTGTCTTACCTGGAGTTTATGGAATCATTAACACAGCAACTATAAATTGAAATCTGAGGTCCCATCAGATTTTAAGGATCAAATCCAGGAAGCATCTCCATGAAAATCTCTAGTCTGAAATCTACTTCTACCAAAATACATATAGGATGATAATATTTCCCCTTAGTTGACATAAGGATACTTGCAGTTCTATGCATATTGTTGTCTTTTGTGTGTGTGTGTGTGTGTGTGTGTGTGTAGATCTTTTACTTCCTTGAAGTTTCAGAATTGGGTATAAAAATATTTAAAAGAATCAAAACCAAAATATTACTAATTATGTTAAAAAAGAATCAGTATTTAAGTGAAATCCTAGAATATGAAAACTAATCTACAGTGATAGAAAGTAGGGAGTGATTGCTGGGAAAGAGGATGAAGGTAGGGTTTGGAAAGAGACACTAGGAAACTCTTGTGGATGATGGAAATATGCATTATCTTGATTACAGTGGAGATTCCATTGGATGTGTCTATATGTCAAAATTGGTCAAATAGTACACATTATAGTATAAGCAGTTTATTGTACTGTATTCTTCAAAGTGGTTAAAAAAGAAGGAATCCATATGCATGGTATTTTATTTTTCTGCAATATTTTAGATAATTTAACATATTAGAGAAATAGTTTTGTAATTCCAATTTAAAATATATAATTAATTGATTTAGATATGTGGGTTAAGATGAAATCTTAATTTATATGCAGAATTGGATTCCTGAAGAGAAATTCAGGTTCAGCATATTAATAAATTTTATTTATTTGACTTATAGGAATTATTTGGTAATTGGGAAGTTATTTGAGACTTACAGTACCTTTCAATGTTCTTTACCATGTATGAGGATATTTAATTAATTAAGTTTGTCAGTGGAACCTGTGATATTTAGAGACCATTAAATGTAATTGTTAAAACTTTCTGCCTTGCCCTAGCTGGCTTGGCTCAGTGGCTAAAGCATCAGCTTTCAGACAGAAGGGTTCAATTCCAGTCAGGGCACATGCCCAGGTTGTGGGCTCAATTCCCAGTGTGTGGCATGCAGGAGGCGGCCTATCAATGTTTCTCTGTCATCATTGATGTTTCTATCTCTCTTTCCCTCTCTGAAATCAGTAAAAATATATTAAAACACACACACAAAAAAAACTTTCTGCCTGGTCAGAGTGTCAGTTGGTTGAAAGTCATCCTGTGCATGAAAAAGTTGCCAGGGCACATACAGGGTTTTGGGGTTCCATCCCTGGTCAGGGTATGTATGGAAGGCAACCAATTGATGCACATCAATGTCTCTCTGTCTCTGTCTTTTTCTCTCTCTAAGCATGTCTTCAGGTGAGGATTAAAAACACACAAAAAAACAACTTTCTATGCTTATGAATGGGATAATAAGGTTTGATAGTGAAACTTGGAAGCCTAAGAAAGGACTAAAGTTTTGGTTTTTATAATTTTTAGGAAAGAAAATATGAATTTTCAAATAAGCCATGGTCATAATAATCAGCTGAGGCATTATTAGATAGATATTCCTAGAAGGTGGCTTTGGGAAGACCCAGCTTCATCTCCATCTAGGAATCCCTAAAACATTGAAATCATACCCTCATTGGGTGAATCCAGTACATCACTTCAAGCAATATATTTTAATATATTTCTTTTTATTGATTTAAGAGGGAAAGGGAGAAGGGAGAGATAAAAACATCAATGATGCGAGAATCATTGATTGGCTGCCTCCTGCACGCTCCCTACTGGGGATCGAGCCCAAAACCCAGACATGTGCCCTTGGCAGGAATCGAACCTAGGACCCTTTAGTACACAGGCTGATGCTCTATCAATACAAGTAATTGCCGTAAAACACGACCTCGGTGAGGTTCGAGTCGTGGTTTATGGCAATTACTTGAGCCAAGCCAGCTAGTGTAAGCAATATATTTTTAAAAATAAATAAACCAGTTTAGAGCCAGAGGTCTGGACCATACGGTTTGGTTCTAGTGGCCAGGCAGAGCACAGATGAACTTTGAAATTGGAATAGATTCAAAAGTTCCAGACCCAGGGGCTTCGAGGAACTTGAATAGTGGGAGCATGTTTAGAGTCCCTTTAAGATAATGAATATTTTTAAAAATATAATTTATTGATTTTTTTACAAAGAAGAAAGGAGAGGGATAGTGAGTTAGAAACATCGATGAGAGAGAGAGACATTGATCAGCCGCCTCCTGCACACCCCTACTGGGGATGTGCCCACAACCAAGATACATGCCCTTGACCTGGGACCTTTCAGTCCGCAAGCCAATGCTCTATCCACTGAGCCAAACCGGTTTCGGCAAGATAATGAATTTTAAAATCTCGTGTTCCTCTTGGTTAAATGACAGGATTTACTCCTGAGGTCCCAGAATTCACACCTGCGATGTGAAGACCCAGGATCCAACCCTCCAAGAAGGAAACAGATCCTCCTTCGGAACACGGAAGGCTGAAAGGCTGAAACTCGATTTGGCAGCAGCTCCCGGGTGGTCCTCGCACACCCTTAAACCTGGATTTCCACTCTCTGTAGTTCAGGCCCAACCACTCGTTTCTGGGGCAAGAGTAGCAGCGCCTTTGTCCCGGGAACGTCCGAGGCCCAGTGTTTCTGTTGCGGAAGAGTCAGTGCAGGTGGAAACTCTTGTAAACTTGGGGACAGCTGGGCCCACCAGTGCTCAGGAGGAAGGTGCCGGAGGTCACCTGCTAGACCAGAGTACAGACAGGAGGCGGTGGCGAGCAGAGCGATGTGAGTCCCCGATTGGGCCTCCAGGCTGGGGGCGGGGCCAGGCTGGAGGGCGGGGCCTGGCCGGGGGGCGGGGCCTGTCCAAGGGCTCAACCTTGGCGCGGCCGCTGGGCGCTGCTTACCCTCCTAGGCCTGCCATCACTCCGAGCGCGGTTTTCCTTTCGAGGCCTCCAAGATGGGGACGCTGCCGAAACGGAAAGATATCCCCCCGTGGGTGAAAGTCCCTGAGGACTTGCGAGATCCCGAGGTGTTCCAGGTCCAGACGGCGCTGCTGGAGGCCATGTTTGGTAAGTGAGCCCACTTCTGACGGGGCTTCTCTCCACCCGGGCCGGGCCGGCGTCGGGGCCTCCCCGGGGGTGGGGTCGTTAGCGCTCACCTTCTTCCCCACGTAGGCCCCGGAGGATCCCGAATCCCGTACATCGAGCAAGTGAGCAGGGCCATGCTCGAGTTGAAGGTTCTGGAATCCTCGAACCTCACCGAGGTCGTGGTTTACGGCAATTACTTGTACAAACTCCGAACCAAGTGGATGCTCCAGTCCATGGCCGAGCGGCACCGCCTGAGGCAGGAGCGAGGTGAGAAGCCTTTACCAGGTGCTGGGGGTGGGGTAGGGGCACCGCCTCACTTCCTCCCCTGCAGCCCTCCTCACCCCTACCTTTCTGTTCCCTCCTGCAACCCCCGCACCCGCCCTCACCAGCCATTCGGGCCCGGGGTGATGGGCTGTCCCTGGACTCTTGGGTGTGGGACCGTGGGCTGGTCCCAGGGGGCCTTGGAGTAAGACTTTGAGAGGTGGCTCCGGGCTGGTCTTAGAGGGTTAGGGTTTTCTGAGATCCCAATCCTGCCCGTCCCCTCCTTCCCCCCAGTTTCTTGGAGGATCTTGGAATGGGGCCCAGTGGTTCCACGTTCTGAAGTCCCTGAGAATCCCAGGCCCAGAACGTTGGGCCAGGACCTTGAAAGAGGCCGAGAACTGGCCGGGCTCTTGCCTCCCTTTCCTCACCACACCTACCCTTTGCTTTCTGATTACAGGGATGCTCAAACTTGAGGACGCCATGAATGCCCTCGAGCTAGGCCTGTAGCTGAAGTGAAGCCAATTTGCAACCAACAGTAGCTGAGACCAGGATGTGGATAGTAAGGCTGTGTGGCCAGATCTGGAGTAGGTCTGTTCCCCACCTAACAAGGGAAAACAGCTTGTTGTGGATTTTTGCATTTGCCTCATGAGCCCTGATGTAACTTTCCCCCGAAGTTGCTAATTAAAGAATAAAATTTTAAACAGTTCCTCGACATGTGGTTGGAGATAATATCACAGTTAAGGTGGATCTTGTACTTAAGCCTTAAATGAAACACACACACCCCTCCCCCCCATCCTCAAAGCTAAGTGTAGAGGTCCGAGAACTTACTTGGCTAGGGTATATATAAAAAGAAAAAGGCAGGTGTCTAGGAGCAAAGTTTTGAGATGCATATCCAACCAAAAGCCGGTCAATATAGGGGAGATGTGATATGGTCAGGAATGGACCTGGACTAAAAAAATAAAAGCTCTTCCCTGGCTGTGTTTCTCAGTAAATAGAGCATTGGCTTGGAACTCAGTCTTGATTTCAGTTCCTAGTCAAGAAGCAGGTACCTGGGTTTCAGGTTGATCACCAGCCCTGGTCTCACATCTGTTTCTCTTTCTCTCTCTCTCCCCCCTCTCTCCCTTCCGTGCACTCTCTAAAAAACAAATGGGAAAAATATCCTCAGGTGAGATTAAAAAAATAATAGCCCTATAATAGATTAACATAACATGTATACAATGAAAAGCAACTATTCTATAAAACAAATACAGAAGCATTAATTTCTTAGTATAGCAGTTTTATATCCTTGTAAACTCATTCAGTTCTCATCTTCAGTCTGCTGCAGAATGTTAATTTAGGTAGAATTTGAAGAAAATTCAGCCTTACAGTTAGGTTCTCCTTTTCCACATACCTAACAGATCTCTTGAAAGGGGCTCTGGAGTTCTCTGCCACAGTTACAGAATTGCTATATGGGGTCCTCAAAAGATATGTGAAATTGCAGGTAGATAAAGGCATTATTCTAGGTGGGGATCACCCCTGTTTTGCTGAGGGTTATCAAAATGTGGGGGGGGGGGGGGAACTACAGTTTTCCCTAGTAGAGATTAGCTTAGTAGTTTCAAACCAAAATGAGTCCCACTTGGGGAACTTTCTGGCCTTATGACCTTAGTCAAGTTGTTCTGTCCTCTGTCTCCAAATTGAAGAGAATAGCATCTGACTCCACATGAAGTTGTGAAGGTTTAGCTGTTAATATAGGTAGGTAACTTAAAACAACATCACACTGTAGCAAGTGTTGACTATTCTTAGAGATTGGCCAATAATGAAAGAGAAGGCTAATAATGAGCTGTCTTCTGATGGCATGTCTAGAGGCTAAATTCCCAGAGAATGCTGGTCCAAAGGAAAGACCATATATAATTTGCTAGATACTACCAACTTTGCCTCCCAAAGGGGTTGACAAAATTTCACACCCAGCAACAATATATATATATGTATGATTGCCTTTCACCACAACCTCACCCCGAGACAATTGGCAAACTTTTTTTGTTGTTGAGCTGTTAGGTGAAGAGTCTTCCTGTCTTTAGTACTTGATGGAGTCTGCTTTATGGACACAGTTGTGGAACCCTCAAATTACCCTCAGCTAGTGCACCCATCAAAGAGTCAATGAGCAATGAATGATTGTGTATAGAATTGTAAACAATGAAATCCAATCTAATGAAATCCTTTGGTTTATAAGTGGCTAGCAAATAGCCAACACTGATTGCCCATGGAACTCAAATCACCTGGTACATTAACTATATTCTCTCAATATTACCATTTTACTGATTAGAAAATCAAGACACATCAATCACATCCTCTCCCCAGGACTCATCTGAGTGAAGGGAAGGGGAAGAGCCCACTCTGAGTGGAAAAGGGAAGGGACAGGTTCCAAGATGGTGTAAATGCTCCTAGGAGGGCCCAAACTGAGCTCCAGGGGACTACCTGCCTGGACTCCAGGGACCAAGGACCTCTGGGGAAAGAGGTGTCTTCTGCTGTGGTCTCAGTGGGCTAGAGTGAGTTTACCAACCTCTGATGACAGGAGGGCCTTATGTGGATCTAAAAGGCAGAGACTTTATGACTGCATTGTTTTTTGAGGAGCTTGAGGTTCTTTGAGAAACTGCAATGGGGATTTGACCTGAATAAGGAGGTCAGGAAGGTTCTTGGAGGAAGTCACTCCTTGGTGAGAGCAGAGTGGCAGCAGTGACCCCCAGCTCCCTAGAGACATGGGGGCAGGGCCAGAAAGGAGGGGAAGCACGTTGGCCCAGAGCCTTATTGACCATGCAGAGAAAGCCACCCATGGGTTTTCAGCAGGTAGTGAGTTTTCAAAAAATCTAGTCCAGTGTTCCCTGTGCCACTTATTGAAGAGACCATCATTTCTCTATTGTGTATTCTTGCCCCCTTATAGATTAACTTACCATATAAAGTGAGGGTTTATTTCTGGGCTCTCTATTCTGTTTCTTGATCTATATGTCTGTTTTTATGTCAATACCACATTGTTGTTCTTTTTTGTTTGTTACCACATTGTTTTTCTGTAAGATTTTATTTGAGCCAAACTAATGATGCTGGGAAGCAAGATCTCTAATACTACATTGTTTTGATCACTATAGCTATCATTTAGAATTGAAGGTCAGATGAAGAATTTCACCTACAAGAAAAAGCTAACGGAGTTCACACTAAATTGGTATTACATGAAATATTGAAGGGTATTCTTTATAAAAAGGAAGAAGCACTCTAGTGGCATGGGCCTGTGGACCAAAGGATCCCAGGTTCAATTCCAGTCAAGGGCACCACGTACCTTGGTTGCAGGTTCCTCCCCAGCCCACAGGCTTCTTTAGGAGTTACCAATCAATGTGTTTCTCTCACATTGATACAGTATTTCTCTCTTTCTCTCTGTCTTCCTCTCTCCCTAAAAATCAATGGAAAGATGTCCTCAGGTGAGGATTAACAACAAAAATTTTAAAAAAGGAAGAAGAGGTTAAAAATATGCACAATAAAATGCCAATAAATACTTATCTATCAACAATTTAATCTAAAAATCAAAATAAATGAACAAAATAAAGCAACAAATAAAATAGAATCAGAAGCATGAAAACAAAACAGATGGATAAATTTGGAAGGAGTGTCAGGAAGAGATTAACCAAAGATCTTATATGCATGTATGGATTACCTATGAACAGAGAATAGGGTGGTGAAAGGAACATCTGTAATACTCAATAAACTTTTGAAAGACAAAGATTTATGTGGAAAGGAACAATTCTGAGTTTAAAAAAAATTTGAGTAAATTTGGGTATACTAATGGCTTTATTAAGCAATTCATGAATTAGTCAATATCCCATCTAGCAAACAAAAGGCTGCTCTGAGGGGTTGGCAAAATGGAAGATTTTTATAGAAAGAAGAGTGGGACACGGGACCTAATGACAAAAGAAAGATTATTTTTGGGCAGGGACATCTTTTATTTAGGAAAAGAATAGAGAAGAGGTTTCTTTTTTATTATGCAGATTACTTCTTTCTTTCTATGGGGAAGGGAGTGGGGCCCATGTGACATTGCCTGGCTAGAGTTGGTTGATTTTAAACTGGTTGATTAAGGTTATATTTCTGGGAGAGGTTGAAACTGCAATTAGATCAGGTATTAAATCTAGATTAGGTATCATGGGCTTTTAGCACAACTGTTTTGGTTTCCTCATCTGAAAATGGGGGTTATAACAATAGTATCTCATGAAGTGAAGAGGGTTAGATGAGTTAATATATTTAAAGGCTTAGAAAATTATCAGGCAGGTATTGAGCACTCTATAAATATTAGCTTTTTTAAAAATTTTGTAGCAGATATTTAAAAAAAAATTATTTTATTGATATTTTTACAGAGAGGAAGGGAGAGGGATAGAGAGTTAGGAACATTGATCAGCTGCCTCCTGCACACCTCCTACTGGGGATGTGCCCACAAACCAAGGTACATGCTCTTGACCAGAATCCAACTTGGGACCTTTCAGTCTGCAGGCCAAAGCTCTATCCACTGAGCCAAACCAGTTACGTCTCTTTTAAAAAAAATTTTAAAATATTTATTGAAGAGAGAGAGATCAGTTCGTTGTTCTACTTATTTATGCATTCATTGGTTGTTTCTTGTACATGTCCTGACCAGGGATCAAACCCACATTCTTGGTATATCTGGACCATACTCTACCTGGCCAGGGCAATATTCACTGTTCTTAATATTGTTGCTCTTATTGTTCTTTTTTCTCAAACTGCTTATTAACCATTCTTTCTTTGAATCTGGTAGGCACGTGTAAACAGTATTTTATTGAATTCCACTTGGACCAGTATAAGCAAGAAGTAACTTTTTTCTTGTTCACTATTCCCCTTAAATTTGCTCAAATTGTTTTTCCACACACCCAGAATAAAATCTCAGGCAGATCCCATAGTCCTTTCTTTCTTTTTTAAAAAAATTAAATCTTTATTATTCAGATTATTACATTTGTTTCTCTTTTTTCCCCGGTATAGCTCCCCTCCACTCAGCTCCCACCCTTCCCTCTTACCCTTCCATAGTCCTTTTTTTTCTTTATTACTTTCAGATACTATTGTGTTCCATTGATCTATTTGTTCATTCTTTTGCCAATACCACACTGAACACCAAAATGTTGCAGTGTGTGTGGCTTAGTCATTGAGCATCGACCTATGATCCAAGAGGTCACTGGCGGTCACTAGTTCCATTCTCAGTCAGGGCACATGCCTGGGTTGTGGGCTTAATCCCCAATAGGGGACATGCAGAAGGCAGCCAACTGATATTTTTCTCTCTATCTCTCTCCATTCTTCTAAAATCAAAACATAAAAAAATGAAAAGCCAACTTCTTAGATGTACTTGCCTAAGGTCACATAACCAATAAACAACCAAGTCAGTTCTTTAAGATGGGTCCAGTACTATCCCTTATATATACTATCTCCCCAATTTGCTCCCACTTCCCTATTCTCACCAGCTCTGGTGAATTGTGAAGGTTGTTTGGGCACCTCTGGGAGACCTCCTTTGCACATGTGTCTGGAGCTATCCAAATTAAGAGTTGCAAGACAGGGCTGCAGTATTCACCACTAACTGTAGTTCAGGCTCTTGGGCCACAAGAATAATAGTCATAGATAGCCCTAAAAATTACTGTAGCAAATAAGAGACAAGGTAAGGCGAAGGCTCAAAGAAAGGATTGAAAAAGTCTGTCAGTGCCGAAGCCGGTGTGGCTCCGTGGATGGAGCTTCGGCCTGCGGACTGAGATGTTCCGGGTTTGATTCCGGTCTAGGGCATGTATCCTGGTTGTGGGCACATCCCCAGTGGGGGGCGTGCAGGAGGCAGCTGATCGATGTCTCTCTCATCGATGTTTCTAGCTCTCTATCCCTTTCCCTTCCTCTCTGTGAAAAATCAATAAAATATATTAAAAAAAAAAAGAAAGAAAAAGTCTGTCAGTGATTGAAGGAGAGGTACTTTGTCCAAGTGAGAGCTTTTGCCTGCAAGGCAGAGAGGGAAACGCAACAATATTTACTTCTGTTTGCATGTTATAGGGAAAATAATCTGTGATAAACCGAGTAGAAGAACAGGTGTGAAAAGCAAGGTTCAGGAAATTACTACAGAGCCTGCAAAAACCTCTTTACCTCTCTCGCGGAAATGACACCACTTATGTGCAAATTAAAGGCAGATGAGAAAGTCCATCCAAATCCGCAAGGCTGCTGGGCCAGGTGCAACCTAAAGCGCCAGGGATGGGATCTCGCTATTGGCCCGCTGGCTGTCCATCCACCTCTCTCGCAGCAACTCTATCCAGCTGTGAATCCGCTGGTCTGAGGGTTCCAGTGATTGCCAGGGGGGTTACCCAATGCTTGGGGTCAAAGAAGCGAGGGAGGCCGCGCCTCGCTGGGGCATCAGAACATTGGAGCTGCCCTTGGGAAACGCGGTGCCTGGGGTCCCCACCTGCCTTGCGGTCCCAGGGGACTGGCTTCGTCCCGCATCTGCTCTCGGTTCACACCTTTTTAGCACGCAAGGCCGAGTCTGTAAAATAGAATGCCTGGGTAGGTGAATCTGGTCTCTTAAGGGAGCCGCAGTTTTCTTGCAGGTCACCATTGAGTCCCATGCCAGGATCCGCACATGGTTGCAGGCTACCCCCGGTAAAAGCAGGTATGGTTTCCGGGGCTGCGGGAGAATGTGGACCCCGAGACAAGGGTCTTCTGCGTGAGACTTTGGGGATCCTAGGATTCTAGGAGGCGATGCGGGTTCCATTCAACTGCCTGCCACCCTTCACCCCTCCTCATTTACAGCTTGGCACCCAGGAGCCCTTCTCTCAAACTTGGAGCCTGGAGGGCTGGGATGTGTTCAGGTTAACCGAGAGGCAGAGGTCGTGACCGAGAGCGTCGCGGAGCCCGACATGTGCTGTCAGAGGATGGAAGAAATGCACCGTCCGAGAGCCCGCGGGCGGCGGGGTGGGAGCACCAGGTGTGGGCACCAGGAGCGGCGCGCAAGGGGCGGGGCAGCCCCGCACCTGGCCTCCCGCGGCTCCGGCTGGATGTTCCTCCCTCCTCGCCGCCTGCGCTGCACACGAGGCTTCGTCGCGACCAAGTCCTGGCGCTGTTAGAGACTACCCTTTCTCGGAGGTCCTTTACGTCGAATTGTGGATGGTACCGACGCTGTTTGGTGAGTGAACCCGGACCTCATGCCCTTGGAGGGCCTGCCAGTCGCATCTTATCGCTTCCCGTAGCTTAGTGCCCATTTCCCTTCTCAGGCCCGAGGGCCCAAAGGCTGACTGCATTCGAGAGGTGCTTTGGCGGCGTCTTAATCCTGATGAACGCGGTCTCAAGGTGCAGAGTCACGCTCTTCATCGTCGGAGAGCCCTTGCGCCGGTGCACGGTGGCGTCTCTGGTTATGAGCACGGCTATGCAGCTCTGGATCCGCCAAAATCGAGGTGAGTGACTTCAGGGGTTCTGGTTGGGCGCTTCATTTGCCCAGGGGTCCAGAAAGGTGCATTTCAGTTCCCCGCACCCTCCTGGCTCTCTCTGGTTGCCTAGTCTGAGGCCCTGGGCCAGTTCTGAGAACAGCCACAGAGTCTAACCCCTGGGTGTGGGTCCTGGCTCCAGAGGGCAAAGAGCGACATGCGGTGGGCGAGTCTATGGCTAGACCCGAATGTGGAACGTCTAGGATACCTGTGCACTCCAGGGTTGGCAGTCCCTGGGAGTCTCCAGGGTAGCACTTGTCTTGCGCCAAACCTCTTCTGTGGGCCCGCCCCGTCACTTACTTACATTTACTATGGCTCCAGAATTCAAAGCATAGTTCCCCCACCAGCAGAATCTGCTTCACCTAGAAACGTGTTAAGAATGCAGACTCTCCGGCCCCACCCCAGACCCATAGAATCAGAAACTCTGGGAACGGGGTATTATCAACTGGGATTTAACAAGTTCTCCAGGTGATTGTGATGCTGGGCAGCATTTTAAAGCCACCGCCCTAGGGTATTCTCCAGAAAGCACACACCTGACCAGCTGCTTTCTTTTTAGCCAGAACTAGTGCTAGATGGCTGCAAAGTTCTGCGCAGGCCTCCGGGCGCTCTGTTTAAGCCCGGGCCTGCTTGTGGCTGACCTCAGGAAAGGATGGCATTGCTTGTGGAAGGAATGCTGGCCTGGAGGTCAGGAGGCTAAGGGCTCCCTCTAGTTTTGTTTGTGCCATGAAAATGGGTTGAGGAAGGGTGTGGGGCAATGGTTCTTAATTCTGTGCCATTCAAATTATTGCAAACTCGGATCTTTTATAGGAAGTTTAAATGGTTTTATAATAAATGATTTTTTGTCGGTTTTGTGTGAGCAGTTTTCCTTCCAGGTTATAATGAGGAAGAAAAATTATTTTTACAAAGTAGTTTCAGCTCTTCACAGGTTTGGGGAGCCTGTATAAAACTCCTCGGCTATTTTAAGAATCCAGCCCTCCATTTTTGCCTGGGATCCTGCCCGTAATAGCGGGGAATTTCAAAGAGAAAGTTGTGGGAAGGCTGCTCAGCGGTCCAGTCAGTTGAAGGCAAAGACTTGCCCCTTAGATGGTGTAATAGGCTCTCTGCTCACCTTTGTAGGAACAGTTCAGCTGTAGCTCTGACAGTTTTACAAGCCTGTTTAGAGAAAGTTGAAGAACTTAAATGGAATTGCATAGTGGCCTTTTTGGGTAAACAGAACTGATGTTCCTGGATAGTAAAACCTGAGTAATTTTTGTTGAGGTGAGGAGCAAAGAAATAGTTGGCAACAGAAAGTGCTTTGGATTAAGAGTGAGATAATCATCCTGTAGTAAAGGGCAGGATGTTGGTTTGGGGGCAAGGATGGTGCTTGGGAAGGATAAGCTAACAATCTAGAGGCAGATGGGTATAAAAGAGGCCTCCAAGCCTTCGTGAAAGTAAGAGATTAACCCAGAGCCCTGGTGGAAGCACCAGCCTTAGGAAGGAGGAGGAGCATTTGTAATAGGAGGCCTAAAGGGTAATGATTCAGGGAGCTTTGTGGAGAGATTATTCTACCTAAAGGGAAAGAATACTCTTATTTATACCTTATCTGAGCTCTGATGGCTTACTCTATGACTTTAATTAAACGTTTCTCTAATAGAAACACTATTAGAGAAATCATATGTACTACATCCATGACTAAGAAATTGAAACATATGTACTATGGGGCAGGGTGGAAGGAGTCAATGGGAAAAAAGGGGGGGGCATCTGTAGTACTTTCAACAATAAAACTAAATTAAAAAATATGCACTGTATTTACAAATGTAATTTGCTCACATTTTTAAATGATTGGACATACATTTCCCCCATTATCTGAAAATGGAGTGTTCCTATAAAACCTTCCATAAACTGAAATGGGGAAGAAGCAATTACTACCTTAAGACATATCTAGCACACACAAAGTAAATTGAGAGAAATAAAGCACAGATGCGCACACACATAACTCAAAGCTAAGGTAGCTTGTTCTGTGGAAGGAGCTAGTGGTGCCACTCTCCCTGCTCAGTGTGAGTGCTGCCTCTGACATGCTCTCCCTGCAAAACAATGATGAACAACTATTTTTGCTTTTCTTATTTTTTTGTGGAATCACAAATCCCTTTCAAATTTATTTTGGTTAGCAAAAACATGTATTAGTTTTTGAAAGTGAAGTGGCGTAAACTTTCAAAAAGCAGTAGGTACTTGTATTGAATGAAATGTAAATTTTAATTAAATCATGGCTCTAATATAAATAGATCCTCCTAAATGCTAAAAACTCTTAAAGTAGCTAGAACGTTTTCAAAATATACCGGGCGTCCCCGCAAAAAACATACATACACACTTTAATAGCTGATAGCTCAATTGATGTTTCTTTTCAGATTTATCCCATTAGAATTAATAATTATTCAAAGTGTGAATACTTCTTTTTGGACACCTGTATGTGCTATCATTTGAGACCTTAAACACCAGGTCCTGCTCTACATTAGCTGTATGTGATCTTAATATCCAAACCAACCACTGTGGGAAACTCTTTCCACGTCCCGTGTGGTTCAGGGTTCCCGGGTCAGGGTTTGGATTCTGAAGGAGGCCGCACGCAAAAGAAATGAGAGACTAGAAAACATTAATTTGGCGATATTGGGGGGCCAGGCGGGAGCCTTCCTCTAGTGGAAAAAACTGCCACTTTCCTTTGGCCTTGCCATCCCTTTTATTTAGGTTTGGGATATACCCTTTGCCCTGAAGCAGGCAATTCCAGTAACAAGTAGATTATCTTATCAGTCAGGATTGACATGATTATTTGATGGGGAAGTTCATTGTCTTAAATAGATAGGGAGTGGCTGGTTTTGACCTTTCAGAGCTTCAAGGTTGACCAGCCTTCCAGCCTCCTGTTTTCATCCATTTAGTGAGAACAATGTTTTGGTTTCCGACAAACCACCCTGGCCCGTTTGGTTCAGTGGATAGAGCATCGGCCTGTGGACTGAAAGGTCCCAGGTTTGATTCCGGCCAAGGGCACATGCTTGGATTGGGGGCTCGATCCTCAGTGGGGAGCATGTAGGAGGCAGCTGATGGGTGATTCTCATCATTGATGTTTCTATCTCTCCCTCTCTCTTCCTCTTTAAAATCAATAAAAAAAAATTAATATCCAAACCAACCATATGAGATAATTCCCTTGAATCTCAGACCCAAAGAAAGTAAGACTCTGGTCACACAGCTAGTGAGTGGCAGAATTGAGATGGAAACCTGCGTTCTTCGTAGACCAAAGGATTGAAGGGTCATGGGTTTTATTCTGGTCTAGGGCACATACCTTGGTGCAGGCTTGATCCCCAACATGTAGGAGGCAATTGGTCAATGTGTCTCTCTCATATTGATGTTTCTCTTGGTCTCTACCCCTCCCTTCCATTCTCTCTAAAATCAATGAAGAAAAATATCCTCAGATGAGGATTAAAAAAAAAAAAGAAGAAAAAGAAACCTATGCTCTTATGAGATTTTCCTCTTTATTATTATAGTCAATACAAAAGATTATAACAGTTATGTTGAAAACAGTTAGAGAAATGTTAATATCACAACTTTAAATTAGTTTCTTTATTATATCTACATTTATTTTTTGTTGTTTATAACTATTTGTTATTGTTTAAAGTATTACAAATAGTAGTACACATGTCTCCTTTTTTTCCCCTATGGACATACCCCCAACCTTCCCTACCCCCCAGTACATGCCCTCACCTACCCCCACCCCAGTCTTGTATCCATTGGTTATGCTTATATACATGCATATAAATCTTTTGGTTGATCTCTTACAGCCCCCCTCTATATTTATTTTACTGAGTGGGACATAATTTGTTATGTATAGTGTGCCTCGCAGATGTATACACACACTTAGAATAATTATAAAAGAAGTGTTCATTAAAATATATTTCATTTTTAAAATTGAGCTGTTGAATAGATTTTTTGGGACCCCCTATATATTCCCAGAGATGCAATAATATTACCAGGCAATATGTTTATATTTTATTTGGGTTTCAGTAATTTTTAAGACCCCAAAAGGAAAACCATCCCAGATTAGACATATTGTTGGCTGATAGAAGCTGGAAGGAAAATGGACCTTGTTTTATAGTCTAGTTCTTTAAAATCTGATTCAATCATTAAGTTGAATGCTTTTTATAGTAAAGTGTAGCAACCCACTCATTATTTTTTTAAAATATATTTTATTGATTTTTCACAGAGAGGAAGGTAGAGGGATAGAAAGTTAGAAACATCGATGAGAGAGAGATTGATCAGCCGCCTCCTGCACGCCCCCCACTGGGGATGTGCCCGCAACCAATGTACAAGCCCTTGCCCAGAATTGAACCCGGGACTCTTCAGTCCGCAGGCTGACACTCTATCCATTGAGCCAAACTGGTTTCGGCCCACTCATTATTTTTCAACTTCATATAGATTTTACTTAAATTTTTAGTTCTATAAATATATAATACATGCACATGGTAAAAAATCCAGAAGATACAGAAGGGTATGTGGAGAAAGCTTCTCTCCCATTCCTGTCCCTCAATCATCCAGTCTGTCCTCAGAGATATGTCTGTCTATTTAGGCATATTTTATACTACATATATGGATGTATTTTTATATGTGGCAGAATATCTTATACATTGTTCTATATCTTTATTTTTTTATTTTGAGCTAATTTTAGACTTATTAAAGAATTGCAAGGATACTAGAGAGTTCCAAGATGTGCTTCACCCAGCTTCCACTTAAGTAAACATCCTACATAACAGAACATTTTTTAAAATTAAGGAATCATTTGGATTGCAACAGTTTTCCCACTAATGTAGTTTTTCTGTTTGAGGATCCAGCTTAAGGATCCACATCATATTTAGTTGTCATGTCTCTCTAGTTTCTTTCTACTTTTTTTTTCAAATATATTTTATTGATTTTTTTACAGAGAGGAAGGGGGAAAGTTAGAGAGTTTGATATTTCTCTCTCATCGATATTTCTATCAGCTGCCTCCTGCACACCCTCTTCTGGGGATGTACTCAAAACCAAGGTACATGCCCTTGACCAGAATCGAAAACCTGAGACCTTTCAGTCTGCAGGCCCACACTCTATCCACTGAGCTAAACCAGGTAGGGCAGTTTCTTTCTGCTTTTGACAGTTCCCCAAACTTTCCTTATCTTTCATTACTTGACATTTAGGAAGAATATCGGTTAACTATTTTGTAGAGTGTCTCTCAGTGTGGATTTGTCGGATTTTTATTTTTTATGATTAGGTTGATGATATGCAGTAATGGAAGGTATGCCACAGAGATGATCTGATCATGTGCCCTTCTCATTATAGCTTGTCAGGGGATATATGATGTAATTATGTGCTCCTGGTGATGTTAACCATGGTCAGTTGGCTAAGAGATAACACTCCTGAATTTCCCATTATAAATTTACTGTTTTTCCATCTTTAAATATTTGGAGGGAGATACCCTGAACCAATGTAAATAGCTTGTTTCTGCTTAAACCTTCAGTTTAAAATCTTAGCACCTGTTAATAAATTTTGTTTTAGGCAGTGGTTATTGTGGTGTTCTAGTATGTTTTTCTATTTCTCGCATTCCTTCTACATTTACTAATTGAAATTTCTCTAAGTGGAAGAGTTTATTTGCTTCTCTCGAATTATTTAGTTATTTATATCAGTTATTTCTATTCAGTTATTTATGTGAATATGGACTGTGGGTTTTTAAGAAATCCTTTTGAGTATAATGCAATACTGTCATTATTTTTGTTGCTCATTTCTTCCACATTGAGAATTCTTCCAGAATTCTTCCTATTGTGTGTCCTTTCAATATGTATTTGCCATTTTTTTTTTCTGAGAACTTTATTTTTGGCACCACAAGATGCTAAAATAGTCAAGGAAATACTGTTTTATGTGCATATTTTGTATATGCCCATATATATTATTTTAATATGTGGGAATCTATTTCATTGATATGTATATTTTAAACCCAATTTTATTTAAGAAATTATCTTATATCAGAAATAAACTATTTAAAAATGCTAACTAGTATTCCATTGTATAGATGTTGTATGATAAAATTAAAATAATATTTTACTGGTCTCAGTTGGTGGGCTTTTAGGAAACCTAATCTTTAGCTATGATAAACAATATATGTTAGAGAACATTTGTAGCATGAATTCTTAGCAAAGCCTTTTTTCTGGAATACTTCGTCATTCCCAGAAATATTTTAAATTTTTTTATTGTGGAATATATACACAAGTAGGAAGATGCACAAAACACCAAGTGTAGGTCAATGAATTATCACATGGTAACCATCCATGTGATAATCATATATAGGTTAAAAAAAATAGACCATTGTCACCCTCGCCGGTATGGCTAGTCATCCCATACACTGAAAGGTCACAGGTTCGATTCCTGGTGAAGGTAAATATCTAGGTGCGGGTTCAATCTCAGTCAGGGTGTATGTGGGAGGCAACTGATGGATGTTTCTCTGTCTTCTTTCCTTCCTCTCTCTAAACATATCCTCTGGTGAGGGGAAAAAAAAGGTGATTGTCAACAAGCACCCTAGAAATCCCTCTTGTACTCTTCAGTTACTTCCTTAACAAAAGTTCTTTATACCTCCACCTGGATCAGGCTTGGGAATTGGATGCTTTGGGAAGAGGGCATGTCCTCTGTGAGGTGGTTCTTCTTGGTGGAGGCCAGGCCTGCAATGTTACAGCTGAGGGCTTTCTGCCTCACGGTCTCCCTTTAGCTGAGGCTGATTCTAGAAGGATGACTGGGTTGACTCATTTCACAGCTCATCATAGTGTTTGACATTTCTTTCTTCATCAGGGACGAAGACAGGTTTGATAAAATAAAATGTTACTGCCCTGGCTTAGTTGGTTGAGTATTGTTCAATGCACCAAAAGGTTGCTGGTTTGATTCCTAGTCAGGACACGTACCTAAGTTGACCCAGGTTTTGGGTTAATTCCTGGGGTGCATATGGGAGCCAACCATAAGATGTTTTTGTTTTTCTCTCTCTCCCTCTTCTTCCCTCTCCCTAAAAATCAATAAAAAACATATTAAGAATAAATAAAATGTTCGTAATAGAGCGTAGAAAAGCAAGATTTATGTGCCATTCATGAGAGATTGGATAAGTTTTTGTAAGCAGAAGGAGGTATGTGGGGAGATGAAAGCATTATAGGGTTCTTAAAAATATTTATACCTTCTCTTTGTCATGAGAAGTTCTGTATGCTCATCTTTGTAATATTCCATTAGAGAGTAGACTAGGCACGGCTTTCAGTGGTTTAGTTGATAAATGAAAAGTTCATCTGTGAGTGACATTGTCCATTATTTCAGGTCTAGTAAATGAGGGAAGAATGTCTATTTATCATAGTCTCCTTTTCTCTATAGTTCTGAATTTTGATATAGTTCAAGGAAAGAAATCCTCAAGAGCAGAGAGAGAAATGAATGTGGGTAACATATAATTATTACCAATATTATCCACCATTATTTTATGTAAACCACATAGGGATATTTTTCGACATCCTCCTTGATATATTTCTGTCAGAGTTCTGAATTTTCCCTTTACTGCTTAAAAACAACCTAACAACTAATACATTCATTTAAAGCTAAGCAAGGAACCAGGGCTCTTTCCCTGAAACTTCTGGCATAGTCTGGCTGCAGGATAAGGCTTGGAATAGGTGCAGAATTCTCACTGGCCAATCAAATGGATTGCAAGTCTTACCTTCTTGAGTAGATGTGTTTTGCTGGATCATGTAGATAGATCAGTTTAATAGTTTTTACTTTTGTCTTTTCCCTTTCTAAATATGGTTATGTATAGAAAACTAGAAAAGAAATTGGAATGCTTTAGAGATAGCCTAAAAACTCTGAGGCAAAAAGCCTTTCAATTACCTGTAAGGAACTAGCTGGGAATGAATTAAGATAATAAGATTATGTTCAATGTTAAAAGAAAAAAAAGATTGTGCTTCATCTTGTGGCTAACTTTGGGATCAGTTCTTGGAACTTTGAATTGACCAAATTTGGAAATGCCATAATACTCTTAAAAATACAGTAATATGAAAAAATCATAATAAGCATGCAAAGGGATATGGAGGCCACCCTTCAATGTACAGTTTTTTTTTTCCAGGGATTGTGAAATGATTGCCAAGATTTCAAAAGAATTATGAAAAGTAACCAGTTGGCCTAGCTGTTGGGGCTCAGTGGTTGAGCTTCAGCCTATGAACCAGGAAGTCAATGTTTGATTCCCAGTCAGACATATGCATAGGTTGCAGGCTCGATCCTTAGTGTGGGGCATGTAGGAGGCAGCTGATCAACGATTCTCTCTCATAGTTGGTATTTTTATCTCTCCTTCTCCCTTCCTCTCTGAAATCAATAAAAATATATTTTAAAAAAGTTACCAGTTTTTCTGTGGCAAAACAAATCATATGGAAATCTAATAAGAAGGAGTATTTTTAATGCAGAGTAACAGAAATAAACATAGGTAGTCCTTGAAAAGGAGGGAGGTCAGGAGTGGTGGACAGCCTGGTATTTCCAGAGAAAGGTAGCTGTGAGAGCAGACCTGGAATTTGACATCTAAGCCTGACAGATGAGGGTGCTGTCATTTGGCAGTGTTTCCAGAGCTCCAGAGAGGGATGCCTAGTTGGATGGGAGGGGTTGGGGGAAAGTTATTGATCCTTCCTTGAACTGCAGTTATCAGAAAGAATGAAAACAGCCCTAACGGGTTTGGCTTGGTGAATAGAGCATCGGCCTGTGGACTGAAAGGTCCCAGGTTCGATTCCAGTCAAGGGCATGTACCTTGGTTGCGGGCACATCCCCAATAGGGGGTATGCAGGAGGCAGCTGATTGATGTTTTTCTCTCATTGATGTTTTTAGCTCTATCCCTCTCCCTTCCTCTCTGTAAAAGATCAATAAAAAATATGTTTTTAAAAATCAATAAAAAAATATATAAAAAGAATGAAAACAAATGAGGCAAACATTCAACTCCAAAAATTATAGAAGACTAATCTTATGGGAACCAAATGCAAGGAATAAAATGGTTAAAAGAGAAACCAATGGAATACAAAACAAACTAAATAGGAAAAACAAAAACAAAAGCTGGTTCTTTTAAAAGATTGTAAGACAAGAGTCAACCTGGGACTCATGTTAAGCTTTGGGCCTGTCGTGTTTTTAACAATTGTAATAAACATATTATGCTAATCCTATATAATAAAAGCCTAATATGCAAATTGACCAGACAGTGGAATGACTGGATGCTATGATATGCACTGACTACCAGGGAGAAGATGCTCAACTCAAGAGCTGCCCCCAGCCTGCAGGCCTCAGGCCAGCCAAGGCAGATACCAGTGGGGACCCCTGATTGCCCTGCAGAGGGAGGTGACCAGCGAGGGGCTGGGTTGGTGAGTGAGTGGCAACAGCCCGGCCAAGGCAGGTGCCAGCAGGGGCCCCCCGATTGTCCTGCTGGTTGCCCCACAGATCGGTCCTAATCGTTGACCAGGCCTAGTGGCTCTACCTGTGTACAAATTTGGTGCACTGGGGCTCTAGTATGTTAATAATAGGGGAAACTAGGCATAAGGTAAATGGATGTTCTCTGTACATTTTTCGTAAATGTAAATCTATTCTAAAAATTGAATTTATTAAAAAGATTAGTAAAAAGTATTTTGACAAGTCTTATGAAGAAATGAAGAGAGAAGATACAGTTACAATATAGAACACAGAGGAATGAATAATGACAAGTACCACAGAGCTTAAAAAACAATTAAAGAGCCCTAGCTGGTTTGGCTCAGTAGATAACGCATCAGCTTGAGGACTGAAGAGTCCCAGGTTTGATTCTGGTCAAGGGTAGATGCCCTGGTTGTGTGCTTGATCCCCCAATAGGGGGTGTGCAGGAGGCAACTGATCAATTCATTGATGTTTCTCTCTCTCTCTGAAATCAATTAAAAATATATCTTATATAATAAAAGCTTAATATGCAAATTGACCAAATGGCATAATGATCAGCAGAATGACCAGTTGCTATAATGGGGACTGACCACCAAGGGGCAGATGCTCAATGCAGGAGCTGCCCCTAGCCCGCAGGCCTCAGGCCAGTCAAACAGGTGTCAACAGGGGCACCCTCCGATTGCCCTGTTGATAACCCCGAAGGGAGAGGTGACTGGCAGTGGTGGTGGGGATAGGGCTGGCAAGTGAGCAGTGCCAGGCTGGCCAAGGCAGGTGCAGCAGGGGCCTCCTTATTGCCCGCTCATTGCCCCACAGATTGGCCCTGATCGCTGGCCAGGCCTAGGGACCCTACCTGTCCATGAATTTCATGCACTGGGCCTCTAGTAGGCAAATAATTAGAGAGAGGAGGGTTGAGATGTTGGTGTAGGTAAACCCAGTATTCTCCTCCTCCCACAACCACATCAAAATTATAGCTAAACCATAGAACAACCATCATTCCTGACAGCCTGAATTCTGAATTCTGAATGGAAGCTCTATAACTAGAGCAGTAAAGAAAAAAGCGCATTTAGATTGGTAGGAGGGGCTGGATTAGCACCCATACGTGGCGTGTTCTTAATTGAGAGGGATATCTAGGCTGCAGAGGCCTCCTGTGAGGAGCAAAGGGTCCTAGCCCCACATCAGACCCCTAGTCCAGGGTTCCGGTGCCAGGAAGAGAAGTCCTGGTACCTCTGGACTGTAAAAATGAGCAGGGAATTGTGGCTGAGTGACATAGAGGCTTTTGAAGACCTGGATAGCTCCTCTTAAGGGCTGGCAGGTGGATTTATATTCCCTTGGAGTTCCAGTGTTGGGGAGCGGTTTGAAAGGATCCAGGAACATAGGGAGAGGAACTAAATTGCTTGGCATTGGGGCAATAACCGAGAGGAAGCTTTCTTCCAGACAAAAGTGCAGGCAGAGATCATGGTTCCTTTGCTGAGACCTCCCCCATACATTTCTGACAGGCAGTCACCATACCTGTGACTCCATCAACCTGGCCCACACTGTTTACCTCATCCTCATGATTCCCTGAGATGCCACCCCACCCAATTTGCAGCCTCCATCCAAGCTGTTAGCAGTGGTTTGCACATTAATGGCCTATCCTGGCTCAGGCTTCAGACTTTCCTAAAATCTTTCAAACAAGTAGCAGCTTGACTCAGTTTGCCCCATACCCCTTGAAAAGTATCCCCAGGCCCAGCACTAGCAGCAGCTTACCAAGGGTCATAGCTTGGCCTCTCCTTGGTGCCTCCAAGCCTAACACCAATAGCAGTTATCTACAGATTGCTCTGTAGCTCATGCTGGGTAGCCCCAGGCAGGGCAGTCAGTGGCTGACTTTGCACCTCCTGGGAGACCTCAGAGCCGGTGCACCCAGTGGACAGCTTCAGATACAGCAGATTGCAGCTCTACCACATCAACCAGTGACACTCAAGGAGCGGACTCCATGAGCACCAAAGCCCCACTGAAGCAAGGCCTGTTCCATAAGGGTGTCTCCTGCACAGCAGCTTTTCTGCTGTAGTCATAGCTGGTCCTCACAGCTAATTGGACTGGGGGTCAATTCCTCTCTGACTCCAATAGCAATCGAGGCTCAATTACAACAGGACACGCAGGAGTGCATCTAGAGTGCCCAGCTCAGGTACCTGAGGAAGTGGATGCAATGGGCCCTGCAGGACACCTACTACACAAGGTTACTGTACCAATTCCAGGAGAAATAGCAGCTCTCTCAAATACATAGAAACAAACACAGGGAAGCAGCCAAAATGTGGAGCCAAACATGTCACAAATGAAAGAACAGAAGAAATATAACCAGAAAAAGAGCTCAATTAAATGGAAGCAAGCAAACTACTAGACACAGAATTCAAAACAATGGTTATAAGGATGTTCAAGGAACTTAATGAAAGCTTCAAGGAATTTAGTGATAATGTTAAGGAATTTAGTGAGAATTTCAAGGAATTTAGTAAGAACATCAAAGATATGAAAAAGGATCAGTCAGAAATTAAGCATACACTAACTGAAATGAAGAATAATTTATAGAGATTCAAAAATAGAGAAGAGGATGCCAAGAATTGAATCAGTGATTTAGAATATGAGAAAGCAAAAACACCCAATCCGAAGAGCAAAAAGAATCCAAAAATATGAAGATAGTATAGGAACCTCTGTGACAACTTCAAGTATACCAACAT
>PVJN01030916.1:0-25260 GCA_004026805.1 Lasiurus borealis | reverse complement strand
GTGGACTGTTAATTCTTAGGGGGAAAGGGGTGAAGGGCGTACAGGGAGAGACTGGACAAAAATCATACACCTATGGAGGAGATCAATGGGAGGGAGCTAAGGGCAGAGGGAGGGTGGGAGCTGGGTGGAGGGGTGCTATAGAGGGGAAAAAAAGAGAAACAAATGTAATAATCTGAATAATAAAGATTTAATTAAAAAATTAAAGTTATTATAAAAATAAAATTAGAATTGTTCATGTATTAATAATTATAAATTCACAATGATTTATTTAGACTTAAAATCATAAACAGAATATTTAATCTTGGTATGTTCTCATATAATTTAATCAATTAGTTAATAATATCTCTAATATTATGACACTTGCCTTTTTTCTGAAACTGTATTTTTTTCTTTAAAATCTATTGGTTACACTATTACAGATGTCTTTCCCAGACACTTTTACCAACATCAACCCAAACCCCAAGCTCCCTTCCTCTGGTCTGTGTTTGTATGGTATGCATATATGTTCTTTAGCTGATCTCTTCACCTTCTTTCATCCAGTACCCACCATCACACTCCCTTCTGACATCTGTCAGTTTGTTCCATATATCCATGCCTCTGGTTCTATTTTGTTTGTCAGTTTATTTTATTCATTATATTACACATATAAGTGAGTTGTATTTGTGCTTTTCTGTCTGGCTTATTTTGCTTAGCATAATAATTTTCAGGTCTCAAGAAGGTATCACATCCTCCTTTTTTATAGTCACATAGCATTCCATTGTGTAAATGTACCACAGTTTTTTATCCACACAATTACTGAGGGGCATTTGGGTTGTTTCCAGATATTGGCTATTGTAAATAATGTTGCAATGAACATAATGGTGCATATATTCTTATGAATTGGTGTTTCAGGGCTCTTAGGATATATTTCTAGAAGTGAGATACCTAGAAGTGGGACAAAAGGCAATTTCAGCTTTAATATTTTGAGGAAACTCCATATTGTTTTTTACAGTGAGTTAACCAGTCTATATTCAAACCAACAATACACAAACATTTCTTTTTCGCCATATTTTTGCCAATACTTGTGTATTGATTTAATGATGGTAGCTATTTCGACAGTTGTGAGGTGATATTTCATTGTGGTTCCAATTTGCATCTCTCTGATAACTAGAGAAATTGAGCATTTATTCATATGTCTATTGGCTATCTGTATGTCCTCTTTGGAGAAGTATCTATTCAGGTCATTTGCCCAATTTTTATTTGGATTGTTGTTGTTTTTTGGTATTGGGTTTTATATATTTTGAAAATTAATCCCTTTTCAGACATATAATTGGCAAATATATTCTCCCATCCCATACAGTGAGTCCCTTTTTCTTTTGGTTGATGGTTACCTTAGCTGTGCAGGAGCTTTTTAGTTGGATGTGGTCACATTTGTTTATTTGCCCTTTACCCTAGCAGGTATATTGGCAAAATATTGCTGTGAGAGATGTCTGAGATTTTATTGCCAATATATTCTCCTAGGATTGTTATGGTTTTGCAACTTACATTTAAGATGTTTATCCATTTTGAGTTTATTCTTGCATAGAGTGAATGTTGATGGCCTAGTTTCATGTTTTTGTTTTTGTTTTGCATGTACCTATTCAATTTTCTCAGCACTATTTATTGAAGAATCTGTCTTTATTCCAGTGTATGCTCTTGCCTACTTTGTCAAATATTAAATGACTATAGAAATGTGGGTTGTGCCAACCTGGCATGGTGCAGTGTTTGACTGTGGACCTATGAACTAGGAGGTTGCAGTTTGATTCCTGGTTAAGGCACATTACCAGGTTACAGGTTCGATTCCCATTGTGGGGTGTGCAGGAGGTATCCAATCAACGATTCTCTCTCATTATTGATGTCTCCATCACTTTCTGAAATCAATAAAAAATATACTTAAAAAATAAAAGAAATGTGGGTAGATTTTATCACTCTCTGTTCTGTTACATTGAACTATATTCCTATTCTTATGCCAGTATCAGGCTGTTTTTATTACATTGACCTTGTGGTATAGATTGATTATGTATTTTGATACCTCCATATTTTTCCTCCTTTCTCAAGATTCCTGGTACTCTTCAGGGTCTTTAAGATTCTATATAAATATTTGGAATATTTGCTCAAGTTCTTTGTAATATAACATTGGTATTTTAATGGGGATTGCATTGAATTTCTAGATTGCTTTGGGAACTATGAACATTTTAATGATATTAATCTTTCCAATCCATGAACACAGTAGTGTTACCACTTGGTGCAATGGTAAATGGGATTGCTTTATTAGTGACTCTTTCTGTAAGTTCACTATTGGTGTAAAGAAATGCCATAGATTTCTTGGTGTTAACTTGGTATCTGGCTACATTGCTGAATTCATTTATTAAGTCTAATAATTTTTTGATGGAGTCTGTAGGGTTTTCAAAGTACAGTATCATGTTACTTGATATAACTATGTGATTTTTATCTCTCAATTTGTTTATGTGATGTATAACATTTATTTATTTGAAGATATTGTACCATCCTTGTATCATTGGGATAAATCCTACTTGGTCATGGTGTATGATCTTACTGATGTATTGTTGGATCTGATTTGCTAGAATTTTGTTGAGAATTTTGGAATCTATGTTAATGAGGGATATTGACCTATGATTCTCTTTCATTGTATTGCCTTTATCTGGTTTTGATGTTATGGTAATTATGACTTCATAGAATGAGCTTGGAATGGTTTCTTCCTCTTGAATTATTTGGAATAGTTTGAAGAGGATAGGTTTTAATTCTTCCTTGAATGTTTGGTATTACTACCCTGTGAAGCTGTCTGGCCCTGGGCTTTTGTTTGCTGGGATCTTTTGATTACTGCTTCAATTTCTTCCATAGTTATAGGCCTATTGAGATTTTAAGAATCTTCCTGATTGAGTTTTGGGAGGTTGTACTTCTCTAGGAATATGTCCATTTCCTTCATTTTGTCTAATTTGTTGTAGTAGAGTTGTTCATAGTATTTTTTAACAATCCTTTGTATTTTGGTGGGGTCTGTTTTTATTTTTGCCTCTTTCATTTCTAATTTTATTGATTATATTGTTGTCCATCTCTTCCTTGATATCTTCCCCTCTCTTTGCTGCTTGGTAAGTTTGCCTACAGGTTCATCAATCTTGTTTATCCTTTCAAAGAACCAACTCTTGGTTACATTGATCTTCTGTATTGTCTGTTTTTTGTTTTGTCTCTCTGTCATTTATTTTTGCACTGATCTTCATTATCTCCTTTTTTCTGCTTACTCTGGGTTTTTCTTGTTGCTCTCTTTCTAATTCTTTGAGTTGTAACATTAGATGATTTACTACCATTTTTTCTTGTTTTTTGAGGTAGGCATGTAGAGCTATAAACTTCCTTCTCAGGACTGCTTTCATTGTGTCCCATAGATTTTGGATTGTTGTGTTTTCATTGTCATTAGTTTTCAGGATGTTTTTAATTTATTCTTTGATCTCATTGATAACCCAATCATTATTTAATAGCATACTATTCAGCTTCCAAGTGTTTGAGTTTTTTGGATTGTTTTTATTGTAGTTCAGTTCTAATATTATGCCATTGTGGTCTGAGAAGATTCTTGGTATGATTTAAATCTTCTTGAATTTGGGATACTTTGCTCTTGACCCAATATGTGGTCTATTTTTGAAAATGTCTCATGTGCACTTGAGAAGAACGTATACTTCATGACTTTGAGGAGAAATGTTCTGAAGATATCAATTAAGTCCTTCTGATCTAGTGAATCATTTAGGATTGCTATTCCTTTGCTGATTTTTTTCCCAGAGGATTTTTCCAGTGATGTCAGTGGTGTATTAAAGTCTCTTATTCTGATTATATTGTTGTCCATCTCTCCCTTGATATCTTCCAGAAGTTTTTTTTTTTTTAATTTATTTGGGTGCTTCTACATTGGGTGCATATATGTTTATCAGATTTTTATCCTCTTGTTGTATTGATCCCTTTATTATTAAGAAGTGCCCTTCCTTATCTCTTATTTTGGCTTTCACTTTGAGGTCTATTTTGCCAGATATAAGTATTGCTACCCGAGCTTTTTTCATTTCTATTTGCCTGAGAGATATTTTTCCATCCCTTCACTTTCAATCTATGTGAGTCCCTTATTCTGAGGTGGGTCTCTTGTAGACATAAATATGGATCATGTTGCCGAGACCAGTTTGGCGTCAAGTTACTGGTGCTCAGTGCTGCCTTCCACCTGGAGAATCCATATTCTGGTCAGCTTAGGGGACTGGATTGCACAGTAGCACTATGTCAGCAGGAGGTGCACTATTGCACTGTGGAAAACAGACTTCTATGTAAATCTGCCCAGAATCAAAGTCAGGTGGCACTGCCACCCTGCATGGTCTTTGGGTTTGGTCACCCAATTGTGTTGTGAGGAACAGATTCCCAGTGTCTACATGCTCTCAGGATCAAATTTCCATAGAGGAACTATGGCAGTGTGAGGGGTGGGTCTATCAGTTACTATGGTGCTGCCCGACTGTGACTCACAGAAATCTGTAGTGGGGATGTCTGGATTCATGGTGTCTGTGCTTCTGCAACTGTGGTCACAGGTCTCTGTCCCCAGTGGCTGCAGGTTCCTGGTTTGCATCTAAGACAAAACTGGGTGGTGCTGACACCATTATCCTAGTCTCAAACAGTTCTATTTCTCAAGATGGCTTGGTCTCTGCCCATGCTGGCCACCCAGGAGTGTCCACAGTAGGAGGAGGGTTCTGTCATCTAACACTGCTCAGTTTGGAAGCCCCTTGGAAGACCTGCAGAATCTAATTTTCCTTAGCTCATATACACACACACACACACACACACCACAGACATCCAAACACTCTCCGATTGCTCCCTCATTCTCTCATATTCTCTCCCTCCTTACTTCCTGCCAGTCACCATTTTCCTTATATAGGATTATTAGTTAATGTTATCTTTAAAATAAAAGATTACTTTAAAAATGAAAGATGTATTGACCCTATTTAAATGTACCATACTATCTCAAAAGGCAATATAGTTTCCTTAGTTAGTGCATTTTAAAAATTGAGGTTGTTGCTATTTTTATCAACTAATTTCATGTATTTCAAATAGGTAATTTAATCCTTTTAATCTTTATAAAGTATTTCTTATAAAATAAATTGATAGTCTAAATGAAATAAAAGCATGTAGGCTTAATTATTCACACGTAAAGCCTACACCTCTAATTAAGAGTAGTAGAATTAAAGTTTCATATCAGTAGTTTTTTCATATCAGTGGTTACTTATTTTCCTTTTGATCCTATTTTCTTCATATTTTATCAGCAGCATATTTTAATGTGACATATGTTGTTTTTTCTGCTATTCCTGATTAACTTATCCTTATGTAGCTTCGATTTTCATAGATGCCACTGTGACTTTTTGCCAACAGGGAGAAATATTAAATAAAAATTTTAATATTTACAGCAGCATAGTTTAATGCAAAACATACAGACTTGGGTGTCAGACAAGTGGACCTGGGTTCAAAGAGCAGGCTTTTCACTTATTTTCTGAGTGAACACAGCTATAATCCTATATAATAAAGAGCTAATATGCAAATTGTCATCACGCCCTTGTGCCCTTGTGCCCTCATGCCGCCATGCTCAGGCCAGGGAACCTTAGGCCAGGAAGGGGGATCTGATTCTGTGCCCCCTACTCTAGTGCTAGGGCTGGGGGACCTGAAGCCAGGCCCTGAGGCAGTTCCCTCTGCCCAGTGGGGCTTGACAAGGGACCTGAGGCTTCACCTCCCCATCCCAGAGCTGGACTGAGAGACCTGAGGCCACACACTCCACCCTGAGGGGCTTGACAGTGGACCTGAGTCTGTGCCCCCTGCCTGATGCTGGCCAGGGGAACTGAGGCTCTGCCCCCACCCTGTGGGGATTGACAGGGTAAGGTCAACCGGGTCTGAGTCTCATGTGATTTTGAGGCACTCTCAGGTGGGCAAGGATTTGATTCTAGGTCCTGCAGCATACCCCAGACCCTGACAGGAGGGAGATTTTCATATACATTTTACTAATTTTCTTTCATCTCTGCCATTTCTATTATGGAGAAGGGCAAATAGCAATATTAGAATTAATTAATTCCCTTTTAATGTGTATGAATTTTGTCGCAACTCACAAGTTGAGAACTGTTGCTGTAGAGCCTAAGACCATTTGAAAACACAGATATCTACATTACAATTTATTAACAGTAGCGAAATTACAGTTATGAAGTAGCAATGAAAATAATTTTATAGTTGTGTGGTCACCACAACATGAGGAATTGTATTAAAAAGTCACAGCATTAGGAAGATTGAGAACCACTGCCATAGAGTAATAGGTAAAAATAGAAAACATGACTCTAGACCTCCTATATCTGCTACCATCTTTAATCATTGGTTGGATGTTAGGAATCTATCTATATAAAAGCCTAAGCAACTTTCACAACTGAATGGACTACTAAACAGGTTGTGTGGGACAACCAGGCTGGCAGGGAGTTTATTTGAGAAATGACTAAATGATTGAGCAGCAGACTGCGTGGGTGACCAGACCAGCAGGAGGCAGTTTGGGGCAACCAGGCTGGTTGGGATGCAGCTGGGGATGATAGGGGGACAAGCAGAGACATTTAGGGGTGATCAGGCTGGCAAGGGGGCAGTGAGGGGCAATCAGGCAGACAGGCAGGCAGGTAAGCAGTTAGGGGCTAGTGATCCAGGATTGTGAGGGGGATGTCTGACTACCAGTTTAAGCCTGATCCTCAGACTTAAACTGTCAGACATCCCCAAATGGGTCCTGGACTGGAGCAGGTGCATGCTGGGTTGAGAGGACCCCCCACACTTCCATGCATGAATTTTGTGCACCAAGCTCTATTTCAGAAGATAAAACACAAAAGGAAAAACAACAACACTGAAGAATTATAATACTTTTATTACAGAAGAAAATTGGTTTTAAAACAAATAATTAACTAATTTTAATATATTTTAAAGTATTTAGGAAGTCATCATCTCTGGAAAAGAAAAGCAAAGATTTTAAATCAAAAACTAAGTTGAGAGCAAGAAGGGCTGTAACCAAAGAGCAAGTTTCCATAGCCACTTATTTAAGATTCCTAAAATGTTGTAATTCAGATTAAAGACAGAATAATGTATCATTATATCAAAAAGTTATTTTTCTGTAATTCATGCTCAGTTTTTTGTTTTTGTTTTTTTGAAAAACAGCCATATCCCTCCACATAAAACAGGCAAAAGATTTATGAACCCTGTTCAACCTTCTATGGCATGCTGTCTGAAATTCACAGCCTTGAACAAATGAATAAATATCCATCAACTCTGTTTTCCTCTTTTTCCTAGGTGCCTCCCATACTCCTTGATAAGCAGTTCTCTGAATTCACTCCGGACATTACACCAATCATCTTGGCAGCCCACACAAATAATTATGAAATAATAAAACTTTTAGTTCAGAGAGGAGTCTCAGTGCCCAGACCCCATGAGGTTCGCTGCAATTGTGTTGAATGTGTCTCCAGTTCAGATGTGGATAGTCTTCGCCACTCACGCTCCAGACTCAACATCTACAAGGCCTTGGCTAGCCCTTCTCTCATTGCATTGTCAAGTGAAGATCCTTTTCTCACAGCCTTTCAACTAAGTTGGGAGCTTCAGGAATTAAGCAAGGTGGAAAATGAATTCAAGTCAGAGTATGAGGAACTGTCACAACAGTGCAAACAGTTTGGTAAGGACCTATTGGATCAGACAAGAAGCTCCAGAGAACTAGAAATCATTCTAAATTACCGAGATGATAATAGTCTCATAGAAGATCAAAGTGGAAATGATCTTGCAAGACTAAAATTGGCCATTAAATACCGTCAAAAAGAGGTGAGTGTTGCCAGACTGTACCTATCAAAACACCATAAAATTTAATCACAGTGCAGGAAATTGGTACTCCAAAATTAGGTATGAGCACTTTATTTATTTATTTATTTATTTATTTATTTATTTATTTAATCTTTTATCCCCTCTGTATATGAGCATTTTTCTATTTAACTGTTACATGATTTTTTTCATTTTTTTCTTTATTTTTTATTTTAATTTCTTTATTGATTAAAGTATTACATTTGTGTCCTCTTCCTCGCATTTACACGAATGATTTTATTGTTTGATTATTTGTTTGTAAGATTAATAATTATGAAATATATTGAACAGTGATAAATGATTTCATAATTGGTGATGGTTTTGGTATCCATTAAATGAACATATTTGCTTTGGCATAATGCAAAAAATGAATGAATTTTAAAATTTTCAGATTGAGAGTTTTGGTTCTCTCATGTGTAGGTCTTATTACTTTAGAAAGTCATGCATTTTTCTCCAAACTTCTGTTTTTTCAATCTGCTTAATGGACTTCATATTTATAATATTTGATTATACATGTGTTTATACATATATAAAGTATCTCTCACAGATTAATAGAAAGTGTAAAATGTTTGGATATATTTGAAAACTCTTGTGAATTATATAAGGTGTTATGTCAATAAAATACATTATCAGAAGTTATTAACAAAGAAAAAAACTTTGCCCCAATAGCAGATAAAAGTACTAAAATCTTTCTCATGTCTGGATTAGTTTCTTGATTTTTCAGAAATAAGAGGTTAAGAGGAAATTCCAAACCTTTCCACAGAAGCTGCAATAGTTCACATTCCCACCAGAAGTGCACAAGGGTTCCTTTTTCTCTGCATTCTCAACTGTAACAGAGACAAGTTATTGGCACTTACAGTTAGTTGATTTGTGGAAGATAGCCATTCTAACAAGTGTGACTTGGCACCTCATTGTCGTTTTGATTTGCATCTTTTAGTGACTTTGAGCATTTTTTCATATAACTTTTGCACTTTTGTATGTCCATTTTAGAGAAGTGTCTATTTAGGTACTTTGCCCATTTTTAATTGGATTATTTATCTTCCTTTTGCTAAGTTGTATGAATTCCTTATAGATTTTAGATGTTAAACCCTTATTAGATACTAGTGGCCCAGTGCATGAAATTTATGCACAGAAGGGAGGAGGTGTCCCTCAGCCTGACCTACTCCCTCTTCAATCTGGAACTCCTTGGCAGATGTCCAACTGCCGGTTCAGTCCCAATTCATGTTCTAAACCAGCAGTCAGACATCCTTATTGCAATCTGGGAATGCTGGCTCCTAACCACTCACCTGTCTGCCTGCCTGCCTTATCACCCCTAACCACTCTGATTGCTGGCCTGACCAACCCCAATGCCCCCCTTCCAGCCTGATCACCCTTAACTGCCTGGCCCTGCTGGGTTGATTGCCCCCAGCTACCACCCCCCACTTGCCAGCTTGCCCTCAACTGTCCCTCCCACCAGCCTGATTGCCCCCTCTTGCTGGCCTACTTGTCCCTCCTGCCCCCCCTGCCAGCCTGCTCACCTCCATCCACCCCTCCTGCCACTCTCCTCCCCCCCCCAACTACCCTCCCCTGCTGGCCTGAGCGCCCATAACCATCTCTGCCTCAGCCTCATCACCATGGCTTTGTCAGGAAGGTCTTAAGGAAGGTTTCCCCATCTAATTAGCATATCACTCTTTTATTAGTATAGATATCATTGGCAAATATGTTCTTCTATGTAATGAGCTCTCTTGTTATTTTATTGATGGTTTCTTTTGCTGTGCAGAAGCCTTTTATGTTGATGTAGTCCCATTTATTTATTTTCTCCTTAATTTTTATTGTCCTAAGAGATATATCTATAAACATATTGCTACAAGAGACGTCTGAGATTTAGCTGCCAATGTTTTTTTCTAGGATTTTTATGGTTTCACATCTTGCATTTAAGTCTTTTATTCATTTTGAGTTTATTTTTGTCCATGGTATAAATTGGTGGTCTAATTTCATTTTTTTACAAGTATCTGTCCAATTTTCCCAATACCATTTATTGAAGAGATTTTCTTGATTCCATTTTGTGCTCTTGCCGCCTTTGTCAAATATTAAATGAGCGTATTGGTTTGGGTCAATTTCTGGCTTCTCTATTCTGTTCCGTTGGTCTATATGTCTGTTCTTGTGCCAGTAACAGGCTGTTTTGAGTATAGTGGCTTTGTAGTATAACTTGATATCTGGTGT
This sequence comes from Lasiurus borealis, assembly GCA_004026805.1. Lineage (NCBI taxonomy): Eukaryota > Metazoa > Chordata > Mammalia > Chiroptera > Vespertilionidae > Lasiurus > Lasiurus borealis. Next base: position 15,156 of record PVJN01030916.1, on the reverse strand, counting down.
TGCAATCCCACCATCTTTATTCTTCTTTCTCAAAATTGCTGTGGCTGTTCAGAGTCTTTTTTTAAAATATATTTTATTGATTTTTCAGAGAGGAAGGGAAAGGGACAGAAAGCCAGAAACATCGATGAGAGAGAGACATCGATCAGCTGCCTCCTGCCTGCCCCCTACTGGGGATGTGCCCACAACCAATGTACATGCCCTTGACCGGAATTGAACCTGGGACCCTTTAGTCCCCAGGCGTCTGACGGTCTATCCATGAGCCAAACCAGCCTGGGCCAGAATCTTTTTTGATTCCATATAAATTTTTGAAATATTCTTAGGTCTGTGAAGTAAGCCATTGATATTTTGATAGGGATAGCATTGAATTTATAGATTGCTTTGGGTAGTATGCACATTTTAATGATGTTGATGCTATCAATCCATGAACATAATATATTCTTCCTCTTTCACGTATCTTCCTCTATCACTTTTTATCAATGTCCTGTATTTTTCCAAGTACAGGTATTTTACCTCCTTAGTTAAGTTTATTCCTAAGTATCTACATTTTTGTTGTTGTTGCAATGGTAAATGGAGTTGTTTGTTTAGTTTCCCTTTCTAAGAGTTCATTATTGGTGTATAAAAATGTCATTGATTTCTGGGTATTAGTTTTATAGCCTGCTATGTTGCCAAATTCATCTAGTAAATCTAATAGTTTTCTGATGGAGTATTTAGGGTTTTCTATGTACAGTATCATGTTATCTGAGAACAATGACATTTTTGCTTCCTCCTTTTATTTCTTCTTTTGGTCTGATAGTTACAGCTAGCACTTCTAGTAGTATGTTGAACAGCAGTGGTAAAATTAAAAATGGAGTTACCATTTGACCCAGTGATCTCACTTCTAGAAATATATCTCAAGAAATCAGAAATACCTACCAGAAATAATATATGCATCTCTATTTTTCTTAGCATCACAATTTACAGTAACTAAGATTTGGAAACAGCCTTAGTGCTCATTAGCAGATGAAAGGATTAAAATACTGTGTTATATCTATGTGATGGAATGCTATGTAGCTCTAAAAAATAAAGAACTCTTACCATTTGCAACATCATAGATGGACCTAGGGAACATTACACTATATGAAATAAGCCAGTCAGTGAAAGATAAGTATCTTAGGATCTCATTCATGTAAAGTCTTAGCCCATAGTCACACACAATAGGGTGCTGAAGGCTTGGGGTGGGGGGAGGGAGTGGAAAGGGGAAGGGACATATGTAACACTTTCAACACTAAAGATTTATTGAAAATAAATAAATAAATGAACAAACAAATGAATAAATAACTAGAATAAGGTTAACAGCAAGAAAGTAATACATTTCTCATGAAAAATTTCATGGATTTGAAGTACATTAAAAGAAAATTCAGATCTATACTTACTATCCAGTAAAATTGTTTTTTGTTTCCATCACTATTTTAGTTGTCAGTTCTCAAGTAATTGTTTACTTTATCTCAAGAATATTGGTTCTCTGTTTACTTTTGAATTATAGTAATTATTTATTCCAGAACAATAATTTGGAAAAAAAATTATGTAAGATGAAAAAGAAAGAAAATGATATTTTGGAGTTAAAAAAAAAATTGTATTCAATTTCTTTTGAACTTATCCCGAATATTATCCTTACTTTGCCAGTTATTACAAAACTAGAGGTCCAATGCATGAATCGTGCACTTGGGCGGGGGAGGGGGGGGAAGTTCCTAAGCCTATCTTGCTTCCTCTCACAATCCAAGACCCCTCGGGAGTTGTAGCAGTGTGCCAAGCTCCTTAGGAGAGGAGCTTTTCCTAACAAGGAAGAAAATAACTTCTTTTGTATGCATTGTCTCTGATTCTAAAATCATACTAAATACTTTGAATCATTTCAAAAATATAAACTCATTTTTTATATTATAATGTTTAAGACTCAGAGATCTGAGATATATATATATATATATATATATATATATATATATATATATATATATATATATTAGAGGCCCAGTGCATGAAATCTGTGCACGGGGGGGGGGGGGTGTCCCTCAGCCCAGCCTGCATCCTCTCCAATCTAGTACATATCTCTCACAATCCAGGACTGCTGGCTCCCAACTGCTCGCCTGCCTGCCTGATTGCCACTAACTACTTATACCTGCCAGCCGGATCACCCTAACCACTCCCCTTCCAGCCTGATCAACACCTAACTGCTCCTCTGCTGGCCTGATTGTCCTAACTGCATTCCTCTTCAGTTAAATGCCCTCCCCTGCAGGCCTAGACACCCCTAAGTGCCCTCCCCTGCTGGCCTTGTCGCCCTTAAATGCCCTCCCCTGCTGGCCTGGTCCCACCCAACTGCCCTCCCTTGCAAGCCTGGTCCCTCCGAACTTCCCTTCCCTGCTGGCCTTGTTCCTCCCAACTACTCTCCCCTGCAGGCCCAGTTCCCACTAACTGCCCTCCCCTGCTGGCCCTGTCCCCACAACTGCCTTTCCCTACAGGCCTGGTTTCCCCCAAAATGCCCTCCCCTGTTGGCCTGATTGCCCACAATTGCCGTCCTGTGGCAGCCAACTTGTGTCCACATGGGGACCATGGGGACAGCTATTTTGACCATATGGGACTGGACATTTTGTGTGTTGGAATGATGATCAATTTGCATATTACTCTTTTATTAGATAGATAGAGTGGCCTGGTGCATGAAATTCATGCATGGAGTGGAAGTTCTTTCAGCTAAGCCTGAACCCTCTCCAATTAGGGATCTCCTTGGGGAATAACTGGCAGTTGTACATCCCTCTCACAGTCTTCAACCACTAGTCTCTAACCACTCATCTGTATGCCTGCCTGATTACCCCTAACCCCTCTGCCTTCCTGCCTCATTGCCCTAACCTCTCTATCTGCCTGCCTGATCATACCTGTCTCTGCCTGCCAATCTGATCTTGCCTCCAACTGCAACACCTGATTCTGATGCAGATGAGTTTCCTGACATAGTTTGGCTATATTATTTTTTAAGGTATGGTTAATTTTCCCAACCCTTTCTGAGGCCTAGATGATATCTGTATGGACAAAAGATCAGAAGGCCACCCTCTACAATTTTCCCTTGCTAGGCACTTGGGGCTTTCTTCTCCAGTGACCTTCTGTACCTGGCCTATCATACTTGCTCAACTCATATCTGTATAACATTCTCCCCCTCTAGGAATTTTGGCATTGAATTCTTTCAGAGAAAAGGAGCATAGTATCTCTTCTATATGTGCTTCCCGCTGAAAACGAGTGATATTTTCCTTCTGAGCCAAAAGATGATGATGAGGCCTGGGCACAAAAGAAAGTTGTAATGGTGTAAAAGGGTGGTATTTCTTAAGTCAAAATAGGGTTTGTAACCCAGTGGAGAAAATTTTTTTTTATAAATTTCAGTATCACTGGGGGGAAAGCTGGAATTACAATAATTATGATAAATAGTCTGATAAAAGGGAAAAGTTCTGGTTGTTAATAATTCAAGTCAAAGGATGAGAAAAAAAATGAAACATTAGTTTGGATGGTTGTAGTCAATTATTTAAGAAAACTAGATACAAATTTAGGATCAAGTTTAGTTTAGCTCATGGGTGAAAAAATAAAATGTTGAAGATAATGAACTAAATTAGAGTCTGATATTTAAAACTATGTATATGGAGAATTTTCCCACTAAAATTACCCTCATTTTTATTAAATAGCCAAATTAAGACCAATTTACTTACTGTATTAAGTCTGGTTTCAATTTGTCCTGATTATTTGCATGAATACAATAAGAATAGCAATTGATCATATAGGTTTTTATAAAAATCTGCTATGCTGGAATTTCAATCCTGAGCCTTAATTAGCCTGTCAGGGTAAATAATCTGAGTGACTTAGCTGTCATCAGGTTTTCCTGCAATATCTGTAGACTTGGGTGAATTCCTCAAGTTATTGAGGTCCCCAAAGATGTCTTGAGGTTCTTTCCTTACCATCTCCCAGGAAAGTAACTTCATTCCTTACCTGGAAAGACTGCCATGAACCATGTGACCAAGCAAGAAAACAGACTTTCTCCATATTGGCTTCATAATCAATCTTCACTTCTTAAGACTTTTTGGTGACATCCAGAGTCCAGGCATGTCTCTCTCAGACATGACATTCAAGTCAAAGTCTTGGTTAATAAAACCACAATTGGAAACTGGCATTATTGAATTCATGCAAAGAACCATGTTCCCATAACTCACCCATTGAGAATTGACAAATTTTGAAGAGATTAATAGGAAGAAAAATGAAAAGGCTTTCATATTGCTTAAGAAGGTATAATTTATCAAATTGTTCTAGAAAAATAGAAATCAATTTTTTTATATTTGGAAGACAGATTTTCATATAACTAATATTTTGTTTATCCTGCTTACTTGCTAGTCTTTATTTTTTATAGATATTTATTTTTTAATACATTTGTATTGATTTCAGAGAGGAAGAGGGAGAAAAAGACAAAAACTGGCACTTCTGACTCTATGATGACTAATAAAATCTGCTATTTTCCATTAGTCAGATGCAATCACTTAGGTTTCAATAATGAAGAACTATTTCTTTTGTTTCTGTTGCACTAATGCTTACATTTAAATTTCAGTGTTATCTTTTCCAGAATTATTTTTTTAATTATTTAAGACCTGAAGTTTGCTGACTTTTTTGAAAAAAGCAAATTGTAAACTTTGATTACAAATTAAAAATGCAGTTCTTAAAAATCTCAACTTGACCAGATATGAAGTAATTTAAAAACTTTTAAAGGTGTATTGAGAAAAACCAGGCTTTTTTTTTCCTTTCTTAAAAAACACATTTGTCATAAACAAAAACAGATGTCTTTTGATAAAAATAATAAAAATCACATATATCATAGATAATGCAGATAGTTTCAGCTATCTGGTCAACAGGCAAAAATCAAGCATTTAAGGTCTTTAGCTCTAATCTTTTGTTCATTTCTTATTGCTGAACTTTTATATTCATTTCTTCTTGTTGAATGACTAAACCGATGACGGTAGAGATGGAAACCGGCATTTTTTACTCAACTTCTAGAGTGGACAAATTCTCAGCTGGTTGACCAGCTGCTTTTGTATCTTTGTCATATTGTGGTTCAGGGTTTTCTGGACATCTGTGTCAGTAATTGAAATTGTAGTGGTACCAATGTTGAAGTGGCTGCTGATATTGGGTCTCATCTCCTTGATTTTCCTTATCTTTTTCATTGCTGTCCTTTGTTGAGGTGGTCCCTGCATAATTGTGGTCTATATCCCCAATACATATTCTTCTCACTGGTCTACCCAGTTCTACTGAACCCTGATTTTCAGCACCCTCCATCACTTTTCCCTACACAGGAAGGTTGAAATACTGTAGTCGACGCTCATAGGGTCTCCCAATGTAGTAAGGTGGAAACCACATCTCCAGCACTGTTGGCCCTGGTCTTGGGGATCACTCTCCCATCCCCATTGTTTTCCCCATTCTCACTATTCTGGTAATTCTGCTGGTAATTGCGTGAAAGACCCCTGCCACGTGGATAGCATCTATAATAGTTCCAGTCTGCTGCAGTCAGTGCCTTGCACAGGAACTCCACTAGGCCCTGTACATTTGCCACCTCCGCACCCTCTTCTTCTTCAACAACATCAGACTCCGTAGTATCTCCATTCCTACACTGTGAAGGGACTTCCTGGGGTTATTCTTCTTTATGGAGTCTGGTCTACAAATACATCTCTCTTCCTTGGTGTGACTCTAGTTGATGAAACCATATCCCTTTTTTACAATGAATCATTTTACTGTTCCCCAAACCTTCCTTGCCATGACCTACTTGTCCTTCCCAACTCCTAACCCTAATCATCCCACAAGGTGCTGCTGATGAAGGGTGGCCCAGGTCCCTGCTCCCCGAGCAGCAGCCTGTGGTATGGGGATTGGTGGGGACTGCAGATAGCTGCTGGGTTTCAGCCAAGCTGCTCATATTGTGGTGGTGACTGGGGCAGGGTGCAGTAGTTCCTCACAGGGTGTGATGGTACTAGGCCAGTGGAGGTTGTGGGGCTGCTTAGGGCCCTTTGGGGTCCACTCTCAACTCTGAATACCTATTGAATTCTAAGATTATTATTTAATAGTTCATATTTTCTATATCACTCATTGCTAAACAAAAATACCAAATTACCAGTTTCTGAAATTATGGATTTAATAGCTTATCATAACCCACATATTCTTAAAAATATACAAAAATGTTAGACTCAAAATCATAAAAATCCTAGAAAAAAATTCTAGAAGAAGCTGTAAAATCTCAGACATTTCTCATCACAATATATTTTTTCTGATATATCTCCTCAGGCGAGAGAAACCAAAGAAAAAGTAAGTAAATGGGACCACATCAAACTAAAATGTTTTTTTCACAGCAAAGGAAACAATCAACAAAATTAAAAGACAACCCACTAAATGGGAAAGCATAATCACTGATATATCTGATAAGGGGCTAATAGAAAAAAAATTAAAAGGATCTTATAAAATTCAACACCAAAAAAACAAAACAAAACACTGATCCAACTTAATAATGGGAAAAGGACCTGGGTAGACACTTTTCTGAAGAGGACATACAAGTTTTCAATAGACATATGAAAAGATGCTGAATGACACTAATTATCAAAGAATTGCAAATTAAAAACACAATGGGATATCATCTCACATCTGTCAGAATAGCTGTCAGCAATAAGTCAACAAACAACAAATGCTGGAAAAGACGAGAAAGACAAGTATCACAGGATTTCATCCATATGTAAAATTTAATGAACTGACAAGGAAAATAGAGACACACTCAGACAGACAGTACTCTGGTGGTGGGGAAGCGGTATTGAGTAAAATAAAAAGAAAGAACTCAGTGATTGTGGGTGGGGAGAAGGTGTAGAGGTTCAAAAGGTTATAGGGGAGACAAATAATCAGAAAAAGGGAAAAAAATATAGGTTATCTTTTGGAAATATATAAAACAGAATAATGTTGTTCTTGAGAGATAATGTAACCTCCTGTTTGTGTTTCCTTATATTATATGCAGATGGGGCAAATAAGTTTATAGTTGTGAATACATAAAACAAAGGGTTAATTTTTGTATTATTATTTATTTATTATTTTATTATTTTCCATACAAACAACTGAAGATCTATTTTCACCCTACCTCAATTATGATAGGAAACTTTGGAACTTATTCCCACTCCTTTTTTTTGACCCCCTGAGGCATATTTACAGGTTTTCTAAATAGAGGTCAATTGTCTTTTATTTGAATTCTTGAAAAAAAAATACGATAAAAGTCTCTAGTATTTACTTTGCCTGTGCTATAATTTGATGTATTGTAATTCTGAAGCTGGATTAGTTGTGTTTTTATGGTACTTTGTTATAGCAGCCTGAACTAAGACAGCCACAGAATTGTGAAGTATCATGAATTGTTAAGTCAGTAAGATTTGGAATATATATACGTGTCCACCACCAAAGCCTGGCAACTGTATTTTGAGATATACCTTAATATTTCCTAAATCATCTTCCTCATTTTTAGCCTTATCGTTCCTGCTTTTCTAGAAATAGTTTTAGACTAGTGTGCCTCACCCAGTTTCCCAGGGCTCCAATCTTCTTTCATTCAAATTCACACTACACTCTAGGATATTTAATTTATAAACATTCCCCATAATATTATTCTATTAAAATATGAGAAACATTACTATGTTCCTTTTTTTGTGGCAAAATACACATAACTTAAATATGCCATATTAACCATTTTTAAGTATATAGTTCAGTAACATTAAGACATTCATATTGTTGTGTAACCAGCACCATCATCCATCTACAAAACATTTTCATCTTTCTAAACTGAAACTCTATACCCATTAAACAATAATTCTCCCTTCCCTCATCTCCCAGTCCCTGGAAACCACTATTCTACTTTTTCTATAATTTTGTCTATTCTGGTTACCATATATAAATGGAATCATATAATATCTGTCCTTTCATATTTGCCTCATATCTCTTAGCATAATGTCTTAAAGGTTCATCCAGATCATAACATGTATCAAAATTTCATTCCTATTTAACATTGAATAATATTTCATTGTATGTATATACCACATTTTGCTTATCCTTTCATCTATTGGTGGATATTTAGGTTGTTTACACTTTAGCTATCTATAATAATTAAAGAGTAAAATGCTAATTAGACTGGACATCCTTCCATTCATCAATTCGAACATCCTTCCCAATGAAATTGAGACCAGAAGAAAGCCAGCCTGGGTCCCAGGAGCCTGTGGGTGGCTGTAGCAAAGCCCAAGTCCTGGTGCCTACAGGCAGCCAGAGGGAAGCTAACACAGGTCCCAGGTGCCTGCCAGTGGCCAGAAGGAAGCCAGCTTAGTGGGAAGCCGGAGGGAAGCAAGCTCGGGTCCCAGGTGTCAGAGGTAAGCCGGTGCCAGCAGCTAAGGGAAGAAAGGACTACTCTTGCATGAATTTCAGGCATCAGGCTTCCAGTCTATATATATATATAAAAGTGTAAGTGACAAAATGAACTAATGACTGATGGACTAATCGCTCTAACACACACACACTTACCACCATGGGGCAGACGTTCAACACTGGAGCTACCTCCTGATGGTCAGTGTGCTCCCACAGCCAACCTCCCATAGCCAGCCGGCCCTGATCAGCCCCAAACACTGGCCAGGCTGAGGGAACCTGTGCATGAATTCTCATGTACTGGGCCTCTAGTTGTAAATAATGCTGCTATATTGCATTATTTTAAAACCCTAACCCAGTTCTCTATTGCTTATTTTATAAATTCTATAAAATAAAACCCAAACTTCTTAACAAGATATCTGAACCTGAATTTCTGCCTAGATTCATCTCTCATCACTTCCTGACTTCCATCTTGTGCTAAGCAATTCCAGTATACTAGTATTTCTTCTTCTGTGCTGTGCTCTGTGAATATTACATCTGTATATTTTCTTATTACTTTATTAACTTGAAATATATTAATTACCTAAGGCTAAATAATATGACTCTTTAAGACATTAACACTTTCCTGATTGGTGTAGCTCAGCGATTGAATACTGATTTATGAACCAGAAGGTCACATGCCTGAGTTTCAGGCTCAGTCCCCACTAGGGGAGGAATGAAGGAGGCAGCCAATCAATTATTTCTAAATGGTGATGTTTCGATCTCCCTCTCCCTCTCCCTTTCTCTCTGAAATTATTAAAAATATATTTTTAATAAAGATATTAGAACTGAAGCTTTAGAAAAGTTCCCACATGCTCTCCGTGTTTTATGTTTGGAACATGTACATTTACCACATCTATACTAATAAAAGAGAAACATGCAAATTGACCATACCTCTGCTATACCCACAAGCCATGCCCACCAGCCAATCAGGAACGAACATGCAAATTAACCCAACCAAGATGGCTGCAGCCGCTGAAACCAGTTTGGCTCAGTGGATAGAGCATTGGCCTGTGGACTGAAAGGTCCCAGGTTTGATTCCGGTCAAGGGCATGTATCCTGGTTGTGGGCACATCCCCAGAAGGTGGCATGCAGGAGGCAGCTGATCGATGTCTCTCTCTCATCGATGTTTCTGACTTTCTATCCCTCTCCCTTTCTCTCTGTAAAAAATCAATAATAATAATAAAAAAGATGGCTGCAGCCAAGGAATGAGCAGGAGGCTTGGGTTTCTCCAGCAATGGAGAAAGCCAAGCTTCCCACCCACCCTGGCTGGCCCTGGCCACTCAAGGCTACAAAGTTTCAATTATAGAAGATAAATAAATCCCAACAAAAATGGCAGCAGCCACAGAGCTGGAGAGAACAGGAGGCTTGGGTTGCCCCTGGTGATGAAGGAAGACAAGCTTCCAATCCACCCTGGCCTGCGCTCAAAGCTACAAAGTTTCAATTATAGAAGATAAAAAATCCCAGATACCAGGGCCTCTGTTTGGGTTGCCAGGGGGAATGGCCAGCCTACAAACCACCACAGGCCCCTTGCCCTGGCCACCCCACACACCAAGAGAACCCCCACCCTGATCTGGGACACCTTTCAGGGCAAACCAGCCAGCCCCCTCCCATGTACCAGGCCTCTGTCCTATTTAATAAAAGAGTAATATGCAAATTTACCATCACTCCAACACACAGGATGGCTGCCCAATGTGGACACAAGATGGCTGCCACAAAATGGCCAGCAGGGGAGGGCAGTTGAGGGCAATCAAGCCTGCAGGGGAGGGAAGTTAGGGGTGACCAAGCTGACAGAGGAGGGAAGTTGGGAGCAACTGGGCCGGCAGAGAAGAGCAGTTATGGGGGACCCAGGTCTTCAGGAGAGAGCAGTTGGTGACCAGGCCTGCAAAGGAGGCAATCAGTTTGGCAGGGGAGTGGTTAGGGGTGATCAGGTTGGCAGGCAGAAGAGGTTAGGGGCAATAAGAAAAGCAGGGAGGCGAGCAGTTGGGAGCCAGTAGTCCTGGATTGAGGGATGTCCAACTTTACATTTAGGCCTGATCCAGTAGGCCTGATCCACTTAATTATAATTAACTGGTGCCCCAGTGCACGGAATTCATGTACAGGAGGTGTCCCTCAGCCTGGCCTGAACCGTCTCCAATCTGGGACCCTTGGGGGATGTCTGACTGCTACAGGGATTGGGCCTAAATTGGAAGTCAGACTCCCTCTCACAATCTGGGTCTACTGTTTCCTAACCACTTGCCTGCCTACCTGCCTGCTTTATTGCACCTAACCGCTTCTGCCTGTCAGCCTGATTGCCTGCTAACTGCTCTCCTGCAGGCCAGATTGATGCCTAACTGCTCCCTGTTAGCCCAATCACCCCAACTGCCCTCCCTTGCTGGCCCGATTGCCCCCAACTTCTCTCTCCTGCTGGCCTGGTCACCCGAACTTCCCTCCCTTACTGTTATGATTGCCCCCAACTGCCTTCCCCTGGTGGCCATATTATGGTGGCAATCTTGTGGTGGCCATCTTGTGTCCACATGGGGCAGCCATCCTGTGTGTTGGAGTGATGGTCGGTATATATGTCTTTCCACTTTAAGAAACTGAACTCCTTGAAACAAAGAACTTATATTTATTTTTTAATCTTTATTGTTGAGAGTTTACAAAAGTTTCTCTTTTATCCCCCATTGTCTCCTCCACATGTTTCCTGTCCTGCTTCAGGCCTTCATCACCTATTGTCTATGTTTATAAGTAATTCATGTGCACATATAAGATCTTTTTTTAAATATATTTTATTGATTTTTTACAGAGAGGAAGGGAGAGAGATAGTTAGAAACATCGATGAGAGAGAAACGTTGATCAGCCACCTCCTGCACGCCCCCCTCTGGGGATGTGCCCGCAACCAGGATACATGCCCTTGACCAGAATCGAACCTGGGACCTTTCAGTCTGCAGACCGATGCTCTATCCACTGAGCCAAACTGGTTTCAGCCGCATATAAGATCTTTATTTAATCTCTTCCTGCTCCCCAACCTCTTTTCCTCTGTCAGTATGTTCCATATCCATGTCTCTGATTCTATTATATTCACCAGTTTATTCAATTCATTACATTTCTTATTCATTTATTTTGACTTTTGATTAAATTGTTGTTAGATATGTGTTTATTGCCATTTTATTGTTCATATTTTTATCTCTTCTTCTCCTTCTCCTTCTCTTTTTCCTCTTTTTCTTCCCCTTCCTTCTCTTCTTCCTCTTCCTCTTCATAAACAATACCCTCCAACATTTAATGTAATTCTGGCTTGATGGTAATGAACTCCTTTAGCTTTTTCTTGTCTGTGAAGCTCTTTATCTGACCTTTAATTCTAAATTACAACTTTGTTGTAGGTTTTTGCTATGCATCACTTTGAATATTTCTTGCCATTCCATTCTGACCTGCATAGTCTCTGTTGAGAAATCAGTTGATAGTTGTATGGATGCTCCCTTGTAGGTAACTACCTGCTTTTCTCTTGCTGCTTTTAAGATTATCTCTTTGTCTTTAATAATTGGCATTTTAATTATGATGTGTCTTGGTGTGAGTCTTTTTGGATTTCTCTTGTATGAAACTTTCTGAACTTCCAAGACTTACTTGTAAGTCTATTTCTTTCACTAGATAGAGGAAGTTTTTTGTCATTATTTCTTCAAATACATTTTCAAGATCTTGTTATCTATCTCTTCTCCTTCAGTAAGCTCCATAATGTGAATGTTAGTGTGCTTGAAGTTGTCCCAAAGGCTCCTTACACTATCTTCATATTTTTGGATTCTTTTTTCTTTTTGCTCTTTTGATTGGGTGTTTTTTGCTTCTTCATACTCCAAGTTGATTTCATTCTCAGAATCCTCTACTCTACTGTTGAATGCCTATAAATTATTCTTTATTTCAGTTAGTGCTTAATTTATGACTGGTCCTTTTTAATGTATTTGGTATTATCACTAATATCCTTCTTGAAAGTCTCACTAAGTCCCTTGAAGTTCTCTGAGTCCTTTAAAAGCTCTCATTAATATAATTGAGCAACCTTATAGCCATTGTTTTGAACTCTGTATCTAGTTGTTTGCTTGCTTCCATTTCATTTATTTCTCTTTTTGGATATTCCTTCTGTTACTCATTTGTGACATGTTTCCTTGTCTTCACATTTGGGTTGCTTCCCTGTGTTTCTTTCTTTATGTTAGGTAGAGATACCATGTCTCCTGGAATTGATAAGTGTCCTCATGTAGCAGGTGTCCTATAGGGCCCAGTAGCTTAGCCTTCCCAGTCATCTGAGCTGGGCACTGTAGGTGTGCCTCTGTGTGGGATGTGTATAAAGTCTTATTGTAGTTGAGCCTTGGATACTGTTGAAGTCACTGGGAGGAGTTAATCTCCAAGTCGTGAGGACATGCTACAATGACAGTGGAAGAGCTATTATATATTTAAAAAAATGCCTGTGAAGCAGGGCTTGCTTTAATGGGGCTTTCATGATCACTGAGTGTACCCCTTAAATGTGTTCTTAGAGCTGTAATTTCATAAGGTCTGAAGATGTCCACCAGGTGCACTGGCTCTGGGACTTCCCTGTAGGTGCAAATTCAGCCACTGCCTGAGGCCACCTGGCAGTGATCTGTAAGTGGCTATTTGCATTGGGCTTGCAAATTCCCAAGCAATGCCAAGCTGTGAAGTAAGGCATGCTGGTGCTAGTGCCAGGTCTTGGGCCTGTTATTGATAGACATGGCATTTACTTATGTCAACTGATGTTTGTTTAAGATATTTTAGTGAAGCCTGTGTCAGTACAGGCCATTCATACAGAAAAGCTGCTGCAAACAGCTTGAGTGGAGCTGCCAGTTGAATGGGGTGGGGTCTCAAGAAATCTTCATGGTAGAGCCAAGATGGTGAGGCACATGATGAAAACTCAGATATGGCTGTTAGCATAAGAACAATGACCCTGTGAGCACCTTCATCTGGGAGAAAGCCACCCAGAGTTCTTGCTCCAATGCCAGACAATCCAATTCCTCCCCATATGTGCCTTGTTCCCCCAATACCCCTGCCCAGTGCTAGAGCTCTTTATGAGGGACTGCCTGTGTCTCCAGCAGCCTCCGTGTCACTCAGTAACAATCCCTGCTGGTTTCTACAGCCTGAAGTTATAGGCACTTCTCTTCCCAGATCTGGAACCCTGGGCTCGGGGTCTGGTCTGAGGCTGGGACCCCTTGCTTTTCAAAGGAGTACCTGTAGTAAAGATATCCCTCCTGATTAACAACACATCATGCCTGGGTGTCAGACCAACCAGTTCTGCAATTCCACATCTCCACCCCTCATACCAGTCTTGATAAACTTTTGTCTTTACTTCTCTATTTGTAGAACTTCTATTCAGCCAGTTTTCAGGAGGTTCTGAATGATAGTTGTTCTGTATTTTAGTCGTAATTTTGACATTGTTGTAGGAGGCAGCGAGTACCAGCATTTACCCACTCCACTATCTTGATTCTCTTTGGAGCACATTTTCTTATCCATTCAGCTACCTTATATCTTTTGACTGAAACATTTAATCCATTTACATTTAAGGTAATTATTGATAGGTACTTATATATTGTTTTTTTTTATTTGTACCTATGTTTTTCTCTCTTCATATATTTATTCTGAGAGTAGACACTTTAACATTTCTTGCTATGCTGGCTTGGTGGTAGAGAAAACATTTGATTTTGCAGACCTTGACTTAATGAACTTTGAATTTAATGGACAAAATTTCTGTTTTGTAGGCCATATGGGAAAATTAATATCCTGTTTCTTTTAAAATGCTTTTAAACAAGATCTGCTTATAATTAAGTTAATAGGTTATGTTTTGTTATCAATTCACTGTAATTAGAAAATTTTATTTTATTATAAATCTTTATTGTTGAATTCATTACATCTGTCCACTTTTATTCCCCATTGACCCTTTATAATCTGTCCCAGCCTTCCATCCCAGGCCTTCACCACCCTATAGTCTGTGTCCATGGATAATGCACATATTCAAAACAAGTTCTTTAAGTGAGCTCTCCCTTCCTACCCTCTCCTTCCCTCTGAGAGTCAATGATCTGTTCCATGCTTCTGTGTCTCTGAATCTATTTTGTTCATTATATTCCACATATAAGTGAGAGCATGTAATACTTTCTCTAACTGGCTTATTGCACTTAGCATAATATCCTCTAGGTCCCTTCATGTTATCTCGAAGGTAAGAGATCCTCCTTTCTTATTGCTGCATAGTATTCCATTGTGTAAATGTACCATAGCTTTTTTATTACACTCACCTACTGATGGGCACATGTGCTTTATAGATCTTAGCTATTGTAAATTGTGCTGCTATGAACATAGGGGTACATACATTTTTTTTATTGGTATTTGGTATGGTATTTTGATTGCTATTTTTTAAATTGGTATTTCAGATTTCTTAGTATATATGTGGGACACCTTTCCACGTCCCACGTGGTTCAGGGTTCCCGGTTCAGGGTTCAGGTTCTGAAGGAGGCCACACACAAACAAAATGAGAGACTAGAAAGCATTAATTTGGCGATATTGGGGGGCCAGGCAGGAGCCTTCCTCTAGTGGAAAGGACTGCCACTTGCTCTGGCCTTTTTCTCCCTTTTATTAAGGCTTTGGGACACACCCCTAGCCTTTAGGCAGGAAATAACAAAAACAGAAATTAACATGAAACAAACAGATAGAGGTTGCTTCAACCAATAATGTTTCAAC
>PVJN01030915.1:0-25261 GCA_004026805.1 Lasiurus borealis | reverse complement strand
TCTGTCAATTCAATTCTCAAGCTCAACCAAAAGGAACTCTAAGAGAGTAAAGGTAACATTTTCTTCTCCTACAATACCATTCAATTCAATTTAATGGATTTCCTCTGCATTGTTATTCAACAAGTCTGTGCTTGAGTAGATAATGACAGGAAACTCAGCATATCCTGGTGTTTCCTGTTTTAATCATGATTGTTAAATTATTTTAGTAAATGAAGTATTATGTATTTCCCTGCAACAACTTGCCTCTTTTTCAATACAGTGGAATCAGAGAAAATTCTATGTATATTTTAAAAACGGAGTGAAGATCTAAAAAAGTGCTTGAATGGTTGAAAGTATCTGCTAAATCCAGGAAGCATTTTGACCTTGTTTTATTTTTATTATTTTTTATGGCAAACTACTTTGATTTATTCTCTCATTAAGTGAATCTTGTTTGTATTCCCAGAACAAATACAGAGATTAACTCAGAAATACAACACTGAGATGTATAACCCTTCTTAGATATGGCTGGGTTTAATTTGTTAACATTTTTTCTTTCTTTATTGATTAAGGTATTATATATGCACCCTTATGTTGTTCTAAATGAACTATTTGGATTTCATTTCACCAAGGATATGGATAAATTAAATACTTTATAGAAAATAATGACAAGGGCATGAAATAATTGAATTAACATTGTAAGAGAACAATCCTGGATTATCTGATGGAAAATATTTACTTTTTTCTTAGTAGTATCAAAGAAATAACTACTGTTAGTTTTCTATTCAATTAATGACTATTGTTAAGTATAGTCAGTACAATCTGATTACTTACAATAATAACAATAATTTTTTTAAAAATTAATTTTAGGAAAAGAGAAGAAGGGAGAGAAAAAGAGAGAGAGAAATATTGATTTGTTGTTCCAATTATTATGCTTCTTTGGTTGCTTCTTGTTTGTGCCCAGACCAAAGATTGAACCCTCAACCTTGGCATATCAGATGATGTTCTAACCAGCTGAATTACCTGGTCAACACTAATCTTAAAATAATAATAATAAGAAGAATGAGAACAATTCACATACAATAAAATTCACTAATTTTAAGTGTACAATTCAATATGTAACAACTATTATTTTCACTACAATCAAATTATAGACCATTTTCATTACCTCAACAAAGTACTCTCCTGATGAGTTCCCCAACTATAACTTCTATAAAAACAACAACGGCAAAATTACCTTCAATTATAGCATTGGTTCTATGAAGAAACATTTTCTAAGTCATAAATAGGTGGCATGCGATTGAAATTTCAGAACACAAAATCTAAAATCATGACATAGAGTTGCTCTATTTGTCATTCATCTATTATTTCCTTTTAGACTGTTTGTTTCCTACTCACTCTTTCACCTATAGTATTGTAACAACTTATAATTTTTAAATGGAATGCCAAATGGAATAACATTCTTTATGTAATGCATTGTGTATCCTTAGCTCAACTACTCTGCTACATTATGATGTTCTAAAGCAAAACCATAAATTCCATGATTTACCTATTTTTTCTGAGGCAGCATAGAAGAAACCAGGAAAATTCCTTGGCAATTAGAATAGGGAAATTGAGACAACTGGTTCAAACTGGCCTCATACAGCACCCTGACTCACTTATGTTCTTCTCCCTTACATGACCATGCCCTTAAGCATTAAGCCCTCAGGACAATGAAGTTCTGATTAGCATCAAATAATCTTATCAACATAGCCTTGGGTCTGTTGACCACAGACACAGCATTTTGTTCAAACTAGAGATAACATCTAGGTCTCAGTTATGTTTCACCTCTAGGCCCAGAAAAAAAGCAAAACTAGGTCAAACAACACCATGACTGACATCAGGACCAGATACAATGATGTCTTTCAGTGACCCTGAAAGGACACACCCAAAAAGTTGATGAATTTTTTATTAAGATCTTCCCTAAAACCTACCCTAAATCATCCCCACCTTTAAAAAAAAAAAACAGATGAAAAACCTTAAGATTAAGACAAAAAAAAAACAGTGCATGCATGCCCCTCCCCCCCCCCCTCTCTCATCTTTATCTTTCTGGGCATACTCACACCTTTCCCTTCCTTCTTCAGGCACATATCTTTGTGTGTGTTTTTTCTCTCCTAAACTCTAAAGATTCCCAGGAAATTTACAACCTGGGGAGCAGTTCATCCCATGCTAACCCCCTGAATCTGTCTCCAAGGGCCCTTCTTTTGTATCTATAACTTGTTTTCTGAGTCCACACAGCTGAGGTCACTCACATCTTCTGCCCCTGTGACTTTCCTTCTCAAGGGCCAAGGCAGCTCTGCCTAGGCTTACTCCTGTTGCTATTGTTAGGGTCGAAACGCTCACCGCTCAAAGGAAGGCTCCAAGAGACGTTCTCATGCAAACAGCCAAGGGTTTATTCACCAGCATGCTGGGGCTCACAACATACTCTGAAAGCAGAGCAGAGGCTGAGAGCCCCGAGTCCATACAAAGCTGAGCTTATATACTATGTAACAAGCAACACGGTTATACAGAGGTCAACACAGAGTTTTATTTCCTCATACCTGCACACATCTCACAATCTACAGACTCTGCATATTTCTGGTTACCATGGGGTTACGATAACGGGATGTGGCTGATGGTTATCTCTGGGTTAGTTTCTGGAGACATCTGGACCATGTCTCCTGTCGCAATTTTGCTACAGACTGTCTTGTTACACAAGATTATCAGCCTGCAGCTGGATTACAGCATCCTGGGAGTTTATGCTCTGTTCTCAACCCTGAGACTGTAATAACAGGATGTAACTGGGGGATATAATTTTAAGCCGAGCTGTGTTAACTCCAGCCCAATCCTGATTTTTGCAACCTTACACTATGATCATGCCTTTTCTATTTTAAGCCTTTGTTTAACTGTCCCAACCTTAATAAGCATACTCGCAAAATTATCTGGACTCGAAGTATAAAGTCTTTCATACATGAAGTCAAGAACTTAGAGCCAATATTGCCAGTAACACTTATATCAATGTTTACATATTAGGATTATTAAGAATTAGAAGAAATCAAGATAAACTGCTTTAATATTCTGAAGGTAGAATGGAGAAACACTACCTTCCATTTTTAACTTTTAAAATTTTTTAATAATATCAAGAGAAAGAAGTTACTGTAAATTAGTTTAAATTTGATGAGAAAATATTGCTTATTTTAAGATTTTAGTAGAATTTTTTTTCATTTTAGCATTCTGATATGAATAAAGGCTTCTTTTCAGTGTATGATAATTATTCCTCTACTCTGATCAATTTAATTTGCCTTTCATTGGATTCAATTAAGATTGTATCTAACTCATTCTGCTCTAGTTTTTAAAATATGCTTTTGAAATCCTTTAATTTATGTATCTCTAATTCATACTTGATATCCAAGAATACTGAAAGTATTTTGAATAGAATTATTTTTAAAACTTAGAGTTTACAAAATGTATTAAAACCCTGATTAACAATACTGCCTAAAAAATGGGTAATTTTAATGTGTAAATGCTCTGCTTAAGTTACAATTAAGCAAAAAGGCTATTGTTTCCACCTCTTGTTATTTAAAAGTTTTCTAACATCCCTGTGCCTACTTTGTTTGTAGCTTCTGTATTAAAATGAGCTTCAGAAAATTCCTCTTTGTTTTGAATTAACATTTTTTATTTATCTCTTATAGATAGGTTGAAATGTCACAAACTCTGATTACTTGAGAGTTCTAGTAAATTGGATTCTAGTTAATCCATATTTTACAACTAAATATATTCAATTAACTGGAATGTAGCCTTAATAACAGTATCAAAATTCTAAACTATCAGGGTTTTTTTTGTGTGTGTTATATAGAATAATGTGCTACCTCTGATGGATCATATGAAAAAGTGGCCTTCAATAATTCTTCCTATTCCTATAAGCACATGACACTTTTCTCATGAAAAGTTAATCTATTTTCCTGCCACAAGGTTCTAGAGTGGTCTTGAGACTTACTGTGAACAACAGAATATGATAGAATTGATGCTGTGCTCTGTCTGGGCCTCGGTCTTTAGAGGCAATACACCTTTGCATTTGCTCTCTTAGAAACCAGTCACCATTGTAAAGTCTGAACAATGTACCAGAGAAAAAGTGTGAGAAGAAACAGGATTTTCTAGCCTTCAGTTCTTCCAGCCATCCCAGCAAAATTGCCAAAACTTTGAATGAAGTCATCTTGTATGTTTCAGCCCCAACCAAGGCCCTACATGAATGCAATTTCAAGAATGACACCAGCGCACATGTTGTTGAAGAAGTGTATAATAAAGCCAACATAACTCATAGAATCATTAAAATAATATTCATTGTATTTTAAACCATCATATGTTAGGTGTTTTGTTATGCTGCAATAGATATCTGATATAGAAATTAGTATCTGAAAGAAGAATGCTGCTCTAACAAAAAGCTAAAAACAGGTGCATTGGCTTTGAGACCAAACGTGGGTTGGAGGCTAAAAGAGCAATCAAGAGATTTTGGAAGAGATAAGAGAATAATGAGGAAATCAGTATTCTGAAAGCTGGAAAATAAATAACACATATTATACATTGGTATAAAGTTCACTAATGAAAGGTTCAGAGTAGGCTAGGCTCACCCACCTATGACATGAGGCTGTAATGTTTCAAAAAGACTTTTATTTCAGGCACCTGGGTGCAGGTGGGCTGAGTCCAACAAAGGAATCAGAGGGAGTGCAAGGAGGGAAAGGTTTTTATTAACTTTTGCTGACTACAAGCCATTCTACTGATGTTAAGATCTGGTCCTTCCTTGGCTCCTCCTGGCGCTGAAGCATCCATCTTATAGAAAAACTGCTGTTTGAAATTTTAACCTTGCTATTGGTTTCTGTAAATGTTTGCTTGCTTAAATAATAAGAAAAATGCGACTATTCTCACTTCAGAGAGGCCATTAAACTTTCCCCTGACAAGATTATCAGTGCTGGCACCAGGCCAGGCCTTTGGTTGAGATTTCAAGGCCTCAGCACATAGGGCCCCTTTAAGAACTTGCAAAGGAGTGGGAAACATCCCATATTTGGGAGACAAAGAAGGTAAAAACATATAAATAGAGAAAATTTCTACATGTTGGGACCCAGAATTTAAGAAACATTTTCCTCTGGACCCGCGCATAGTAAATGTAACTCCAAACTCTCCAAGCATGGTTTGATTATTCCAGTTTTCTGTAACAGCGCCACATGTCCAGTGGTTATCTGGGCTATGCTGTGCTCAAGGTTTCAAGCTTTCTGCAAGAAATCTGCTAAGTACAATAAGTTTTCTCTGCCCTGTTTTACTCTCTTTAACCCTTTCAACTAACATTGTAGCCCAAGGTAATATTTTTACCCTGAATGGCAAGCTGCAATTTCCAGGTTCTTGTCCTACAAAGTTGGAAGAATAAAATCCACCAACAAAAGGATTTTAAGCAAAAGTGTGGAAATTTATTGTAAACGTATACAAACTCCTTTGTAGGCAATCCCAACACCCTCACTCCCAACCCCTATGAGTCTCTGTCTATGGGTTTATAAATGCTGGCAGCTTCTTTGTATTTGCTACTTTCTAATTGGACCCTTCCTCATTTTATGCCCCCCTCATGTTTTTTTTTTTTTTTCCTAATTGGTCAATTTCCCCCTTCCCTGTCTGGTATCAGTTTCAAAGTTTCAAAGCCTACTCAGTGCTCCACCTTTACCCTCTTCTCTTATAATATTCTGCTGCTCTCTATGTTTGTAAGATGAACATTCCATCAGTTTGGAGCTGACTCTGCCAGTCAGGAATGCAATTCTATCCCATGGACCTCTACCCTAACTGCCTCTCTATTGCTAAATCTTCTCAATATGAAGAAAAGAAAATTTACCTAATAAAATTATGCATCTGGCTTATATTTTTGGACAGAATTTTGAACTTGTAAAATAGCTTACTTTAGTAGAGTATGATTAGGTATTGCAAGAGAAAAGTAAGCTAAATAAGGGAAATGTTTCTCTTCAAGTAGAATTTGGACCCAGTACAATCTCTCCAGCTGGTAAAATATTTTAAAATAGGAAATCCCACACAGCACGGATTATAGTAAGCAGTAAAACAAAGCCTAAGGAGCAAGATAAACTTAAGTTGTATAGTTGAAGATTCCCCCCACTAGATACTAATAAAATTACACTAAAATTAAAAGAATAATTATGTTCTACACTTCTGACACTTCTACAGTAGAGAGATAAATCTAAAAAAGAATTATAAATGTAGCATATGGTGATTCCAAATAAGTTTCATAGACAACCCAAATGTTTTAAGAAAACTATATTTGTAAAAGCAGCCTGGACTAAAAGTTACACAGTTCAAAATGGAAAGGAGACTCTGCTACCAATTTTTCTGCTGGTAAAGAAAAAGCTAAGGAAATTATTCAATTGCAAAAGTAGGTCATATTTTATTGAAAAGTATAGAAGTGTTAAAGGGTGGAGCCAGAATCCACCAATAATAATGAATTAGGAACTATTCCCCCCCAAAAAAACAGAAGTGGTCATTAATCAAGGAACATCTGCCACCCAAAAAGGGGAAACTCATTATGTTCCTGGCACAATGTCATAACTTTTAACAGATCAGTGTTCCAATGTGCATTTATTTTCCAACTTTTTGAATCACAGTAACTGTGATGATCATGTTAGCTCTCTTTTATTATGGTATGTTGAATGTCTGAGGGAAGATAACTTATTTAGTTCATATTTTCCTGAACAAGAAAAGATGTAGCTAAGAGGAGTCTCAGCTACATCTGAATCTAAAGCTAATAATGAGATCATTGACTTTGAGCTAATGCCATAATGAATAGAGAATGGCTTTGGAGAGAGTGGGAAGGACAGGGCATAGTGCGAGTTAGTATGTTTTGCATCTAGGTGGATGGTTACAGCTAGAGGGTGTAGTGTATTCTTATAGACTAGTAGCCCAGTGCACTATATTTTTGCACGGGGGAGAGGAAGTAAGTATCCCTCAACCTGACCTGCATCCTCTTTAATTTGGGACCCCTCAGAGGATGTCCAACTGCCAGTTTAGGCCCTCTCACAACCTGGGACTACTGGTTCCTAACTAGTTGAAGGTCGCATAGGGAGTATTTATTGGTGAGTTGGGGGATAGCTATACTCCAGGAGATGGTGAGGAACTGCTGGACAGCCCCCACTACTGCTAGGTTTCCTCCAGGAGTGATTGGGTCAGACGCAGAGACTGCGCCATCTTGAAGGGGAAAGTGGATATTATCAGAAGCCTGAAAATTTACAACAGCAGCACCCTCTAAACAGCTGAGAACCCCAGAACAGTGGCCCCCAATGGGTACAAACATGCGGATTCAGAGGAGCTCTACACTCCACCATGTAAAGGTCAGATTTCACCTGGGATAAGATTAGGTCTCTGGTCCCAGCAGCAGAGAGAAATACATGCACTGTGGGAGCTGGATGACCAGAGGAAGTATGCGACTAGAAAATCCATGGCTGTTGGGGCTGGTGTGATCTGTGAATATGGAAGTGGGTCCTCAGAACTATTAATAGAAGGGAACTTTAAAAAAAACAAACCACCATTTTGATCTGATGTAAAAGAACAGTGTAAAAATTTTAAAAGTTTGCCAGTTGCTTAGACCCAAGGGGGAAAAAAAAATCACAGACTTGTGCGCAGCCCTCGAGTTCACACACTTACACTTGCTCTTTTTTTCTTTTTCCTCTTTAAATCCATGCTTCTGATTACACAGATTACAGGGGAAAGTTGTTTTTCTGGAACGTGGGAATCAGAGTAGGGAATAACCAACAGAGAACCAACTCTGGGGCAACCCATTCCCACAAACCAGTATTGAGTGCAACAGGGAAAGCAGAATCTAAGCATCTGCTAGAGAGGACCTATAGATCCAGAGGTCAATACAAAATGACTGCCACCCAGGGGTTGAATCACAAATTGACTCTTGTGTAAACACAAATTAAGAAATTAAGACTAACTGCCTGCTTAAAAATCAGGACTGTCTTACAACACAGGAACAGTGGAACACAGGGAAATGCAATACTGAGCTGACTAGGAAACACGTGGCAAACAGAAGAGTAGAGGAAGTAAATGACCGTTACTACTGCACATTTTTATTTTTATTCTTTTCACCTTTTACTTAAGAAACTATTTTTTTTCCTTTTTCCTCCCTTGATTTTATTTTTTTAATTACTACATTTTTATTTTTAATCAGTATTATTACTAGTACTATTTTACCTTTTCTTTTTAAATGGTGTCATTTTATTTTCTCCTTATTTTTCTTTGGGATTAGTGTTTTACATTCAATTTTTATCTTTCCTTGAGTATTATTTTATTCCATCTCAACTTTATCTTTATGCCATCATTCTTCCTAAATTTTCCCCTTTTGTTATCCTGTTTCTCTTACCCTTTTCCTGCATTGGGTTTTCCTTATTCTTTCTTTTTACCCCCTATTAAAATTTCACCTACTTATATATCTAATTTCCAATCCCCTGCTCCAAGTCCATAAACACCTCTCTCTTCTCTGTCTTCACTATCCAAAAAAAATGTTTTTCTTTCTGTCCTTTTGCTGTTGTTTGCTTGATTGTTGATTATATACAATTTTTATGCTTGTATGTGAGATAGTTTAGCTTATTCTTTTTTGCTTCTATTTTCCCTTGCACTCCTTAATATTAGATGTTGTTTATAGTTTGTATTCATCTCCAGGTACTTATTGCTGGCATATGTGGGGATTAATGGCTGTTCTATTGGAGTTTTCTCCCCATTATATATATATAGTTTGTTCCTCTCTTCCTTCTTAATTCTCTTTATTTTCTCTCTTACATTTTTTTTTCTTTTCCCAATTTCATTTTTGTAATATTTTTTTTCCTCTTTCTTTCTCGCTCATCCTCTAATTTGACTTTCTCTGGTGGTCACCTTCATTTGGGGTTATTAATATTGTGAATACATTCATGTTCAGTGTCTTGTGCATTATACCTGGTTGTGCTGTATTTTAAATCAACAAAAGAGAGAGAAAACTACATAACCAGATACCGCGAAAAGAGAGACTCTGGGGAGACAAACAGTCCACATATGAAAGAAAAGCAGACATCACAGAAAATGAAGAAAATGAAATGGAGACAAGCAACCTGTCAGGGAAAGAATTCAGAAAAATGGTCATAAGGTGGCTGAAAAGAATTAAAGAAAAACTCGACAATATGGGTAAGAACCAAGAGAAAATGAGGAAGAACAAAGAATAAATGAAAAATGGCATCACTGGTGTAAAGAACTTCATAGAAAGCATCGAGAGTAGACTAGAAGAAGCAGAAGAATTCATCAGTGAGCTAGCAAACAAGGTAGGAAAAAATACTCAAAAGAAGCAGCTTCTAGAAAAAAAAATTAAAAATCAGGAGAAGAGCTGAAACTGGTTTTGCTCAGTGGATAGAGCCTCGGCCTATGGACTGAAAAGTCCCAGGTTAAATTCCGGTCAAGGGCATGTATCCTGGTTGCTGGCACATTCCCAGTAAGGGTCATGCAGGAAGCGGCTGATCGATGGCTCTCTCTCATCGATGTTTCTAACTCTCTATCCCTCTCTCTTCCTCGCTATAAAAAAATCAATAAAATAGCCGAGACCGGTTTGGCTCAGTGGATAGAACGTCAGCTTACAGACTGAAAGGTCCCAGGTTTGATTTTGCTTGGGGGCATGTACCTTGCTTGCGGGCACATCTCCACTGTGGGGCATGCAGGAGGCAGCTGATCGATGTCTCTCTCTCATCGATGTTTCTGACTTTCTATCTCTCTCCCTTCCTCTCTATAAAAAACCAATAAAATATATTTTGAAAAAAATCAATAAAATATATTTAAAAAAATAAAAAATATATAAAGCAGGAAGAGAGTTTAAGAGAACTTTGGGACAACATGAAATAAATAACATCCCACATAAAGGGGTTCCAGAAGGAGAGGAAACAGAGCAAGAAAAAAAAAAACCTGTTTAAAGAAATGACAGAAACCTTCCCTGACATAGGGAAGAAAAAACCCACACAAATCCAGGAAACTCGGAATGCCAAGCAAAATGTACCCCAAAAGACCAACACTAAAGCACATTATAATTAAATTGGCAAACACCAATGGCAAAGTAAGAATCTTAAAAGTGGCCAGAGAGAGACAGAATGTTACCTACAAAGGAAACCCCATCAGACTATTGACTGATTTATCCACAGAAACACATCAGGCCAGAAGATAATGGAATGAAATATAAAAGTTAAGCAAAGGAAGGGTCTGAATCCAAGAATACTGTACACACCATTACCATCAATCAAAATTGAAGATGAAATCAGGAGTTTCACAGGAAAAAAAAGGACTAAAGGCATTTATTACCACCAAACCAGAAATACAAGAAATGCTAAGAGGTCTGCTGTAAAAAAAAAGGAATAGGAAGCAAAGAAGGAACACAGCAGTAAACAATAAAAATGGTGACAAATAAGTACCTATCAATAATAACATAAAATGTAAATAGATTAAATGCCCCAATCAAAAGACATAGGGTAACAGCTTGGACAAGAAAACATGAGCCATATCTATGCTGTCTACAATAAACCCACCTCAGAAAAAAAAGATGAATACAGACTGAGAGTGAAGGGATAGAAAAAGTTTATTCATGCAAATGCAAATGAAAAAAACACATGCTGGGGTAGCAATACTTATATCTGATAAATTAGATCTCAAAGTGAATGACATAACAAAAGATAAGGAATGCCATTTCATAATACTAAAGGGAACAATCCAACAAGAAGAAATAACTCTGATCAACATATATGCACCCAATATAGGAGCACCCAAATACATAAAACAAACAAACAAAAAAAAACAACAACAACTTCTGGAGAATATAAAGGGAGAGATTGACAGCAATACAATTATAGTAGCAGATTTTAATATCCCACTATCACCACTTAACAAATCCTCTAAACAAAACAAAACAAACAAAAAAAAAAACAGGAAAGAAACATCAATCCTAAATGACTCACTAGACCAGATGAAATTAATTGACATCTTCAGAACATTTCACCCCAAAGCCACAGAATATACATTTTTCTCAAGTGCACATGGGTTATTTTCAAAGATAGACCACATATTGTGTCACAGACAAAGTCTCTTCAAATTCAAGAAGATAGAAATCATATCCAGCATATTCTCAGATCACAGTGGTATCAAACTGGAAATCAACTGCAATAAAAGCAATCCAAAAAAATCAAACATATAGAAACAAAATACCATGCTCTTAAATAATGACTGGGTTACCAGAGAGATCAAAGAAGAAATAAAAAATATTACGACAACAAATGACAATGAAAACACAACAACCCAAAATTTATGGGACACAGCAAAAGCAGTATTGATAGGGAAGTTCATAGCTCTATGAGCCTACTTCAAAACACAAGAAACAATGGTAATAAATTACCAAACCCTACAATTAAAGAGTTAGAAAGAAAGCAATAAGAAAAGCTCAGTGCAAGCAGAAGGAAAGAAATGATAAAGGTAAGAGTGGAGATAAATGACATTGAGACCAAACAAACAATACAAAAGATCAACAAAACCAAGAGCTTGTTCTTTGAAAGGATAAACAAGATTGAGGAACCTCTACCCAGGCTCACCAAGAAGCAAAGAGAGAGGACCCAAATAAATAAATTCAGAAATGAAAGAAGTGAAATAACAATAGACTCCACTGAACTACAAAGGATTGTTAAAAAATACTATGAACAACTCTGTTCCAACAATCTGGACAACCAGGAGGAAATTGAAATATTATTAGAAAAATAAAACCTTCCAAAACTCAATCAGGAAGAATCTAAACATTTCAATATACCAATAACTATGGAAAAAAATTAAGCAGTCATCAAAAAGCTTCCAGGATACAAAATCCCAGGGCCAGATGGCTTCACAGGGCAGTTTTATCAAACATTCAAGGAAGTACTAAAACCCATTCTCCTCAGATTATTTCAAAAAATTCAAGAGGAAGAAACAGTTCCAAACTCTTTTGATGAAGCCATTATTAACCTAATACCAAAATCAGATAAAGACAACAACATTAAAGAGAATTATAGGCCAATATCACTCATGAACATAGATGCCAAAATCCTCAACAACATCCTAGCAAATTGTATCCAGCATTAAATTAGAAAGATCATACACCATGATCAAATAGGATTTATCCCAGGAATACAAAGATGGTACAATATCTGAAAATAAAGAAATGGGATACATCACATAAACAAATTGAAAGATAAAAATCATATAGTCATATCAATTGATTCAGAACAAGCATTTGACTATATCCAAAACCCTTTCTTGATAAAAACTCTCAGCAAGGTGGGAATAGAAGGATTGTAACTCAACATAATAAAAACCATAACTGAAAAACACACAGCTAACATCATACTCAATGGGCAAACACTAAAACCATTTCCCCTAACAACAGAAACAAGACAGGAATGCCCACTCTCACCACTCTTTTTTTTTATATATTTTATTGATTTTTTACAGAGAGGAAGGGAGAGAGAGAGAAAGTCAGAAACATCGATGAGAGAGATACCGATCAGCCGCCTCCTGCATGCCCTACAGTGGAGATGTGCTCGCAACAAAGGTACATGCCCCCGACCGGAATGGAACCTGGGACCTTTCAGTCCACAGGCCGACGCTCCATCCACTGAGCCAAACCAGTCTTGGCATCTCACCACTCTTATTCAACATAGTATTGGAACTATTAGCCATTGCAATTAGACAAGAAGAAGAAATAAAAGGCATCCAAATTGGAAAAGAAGTAAAGCTGTCCTTATTTGGAGGTGACATGATATTGTACATAAAACAAAACAAAACAAAACAAAGACTCCAACAAAAAGTAATAGACTTAATAAATGAATTTGGCAATGTAGTAGGATACAAAACTAAAGCCAAGAAATGTATGGCATTTCTATACACCAACAGTGAACTTATAGAAAGAGAGACTAAAAAATCTATCCCATTTATAATTGTACCAAAAAAAAAGATAAATAGGAATAAACTTAACTAAAGAGGTAAAAAAAAAAAAAAAACACCTATACTCAGAAAACTAAAGGACTCTGAAAAAAGAGACAGAGGAAGAAGTAAACAGGTGGAAGAACATACCATTTTCATGGATTAGTAAAATCAACATCATTAAATGTCCATACTACCCAAAGTAATCTATAGATTCAATGCACTTCACATTAAAATACCCATGGCATATTTTACCGACTTAGAAAGAACTTTCCAAAAATTCGTCTGAAATAAAAAAATACCCTGAATAGCCACAGAAATTCTGAGAAAGCAGAACAAAGTAGGTTGGATCTCAATACCAGATCTCAAGCTGTGTTACAAAGCCACTGTTCTCAAAACAGCCAGGTACTGGCACAAAAAAAAAAAAAACGAAATATAGATCAATGGAATAGAATAGAGAATCCAGATATTGACCCAAACCACTGTGATCAATTAATATTTGACAAAGGAGTTTTGAACATCCAATGGAGTCAAGATAGTCTCTTTAATAAATGGTGTTGGGACAATTAGACAGCACCATGCAAAAAAAAAAAAAATGAAACTAGAGCATCAACTTATACCATACACAAAATAAACTCAAAATGGATAAAGGACTTAAACATAAGATGGAAAACCATAAAGATACTAGGAATCCACAGGCAGAGAAATCTCAGACATAAGCCGAAGGAATTTCTTCACCTATACTGCTCCAAGGCCAATGGAAGCTAAAGAGAAAATAAATAAATGGCACTACATTAAAATAAAAAGCCTTTCACAGCAAAAGAAACCATCCACAAAACAACAAGAAAGACCACTGTATGGTAGAACATATTTGCAAATGTTATCACTGATAAAGGTTTAATCTCCAACATCTACGGGGACCTTATACAATTTAATAAATGGAAGATAAATGATCCAATAAAAAAAAATGGGCAACAGACCTAAGTAGAATCTTTTTGAAAGAATACAGAAGAATGACCAAGAGACACATGAAAACATGCTCAAAGTCACTAATTATCTGAGAGTTGCAAATCAAAATGACAATGTGATACCATGTCACAGAATGGCAACCATCAACTAATCAACAAAAAAGAAGTATTGATGAGGATGCGACAAAAAATGAACACTCATGCACTGTTGGTGGGAATGCAGACTCTTGCAGCCATTGTGGAGAACAGTATGGAATTTCCTTAAACAACTAATAATGGAGCTCCCATTTGACCCTGTAATCCCACTTCTAGGAATGTATTCCATGAAGAAACACCAATCAAAAAGTATATATGCACCCCTATGTTTATAGCAGCACAATTTTCCATAGCTAAGATTTGGAAATAGTCCAAATTCCCATTAGCAGATGAGTGGATTAGAAAATTATGGTACATATCCACAATGAAATACTATGCTGCTATAAGAAAGAAGGAATTTGCCAAAACCGGTTTGGCTCAGTGGATAGAGCATCGGCCTGCGGCCTGAAAGGTCTCAGGTTCAATTCCTGTCAAGGGCATGTACCTTAGTTGCAGGCACATCCCCAGTGGGGGGCATGCAGGAGGTGGCTGATCAATGTTTCTTATTGATGTTTCTAACTCTCTATCCCTCTCCCTTCCTTTCTGTAAAAAAAATCAATAAAATATATTTTAAAAAAAAAAGAAAGAAGGAAGGAATTCTTACCATTCACAGCAGCCTGGATGGACCTGGAGAGCATTATGTTAAGTGAAATAAGCCAGATAATGAAAGAAAAATACCACCTGATCTCACTCATTTGTGAAAAATAAAGAACATTATAACCTAATGAATAAAAAGATAGGTACAGCCGAGACCAGTTTGGCTCAGTGGATAGAGTGTTGACTTGCGGACTGAAAGGTCCCGGGCTCGATTCCGGTTGGGGGCATGTACCTTGCTTGTGGGCACATCTCCACAGTGGGGCGTGCAGGAGGCGGCTGATCCATATCTCTTTCTCATCGATGTTTCTGACTTTCTATCTCTCTCCCTTCCTCTCTGTAAAATATCAATGAAATATATTTTTGAAAAAAGATAGGTACAGAAGCAGTAAAGCACTGAATAAACTGTCAAATTACAGCGGGAAGGCTGGGGAGTGTTGGAGAGAGAGGGAGAGAGATCAAGCAAAGGATTTGTATGCATGTATATAAGCACACCAATGTACACAAGTCACTGGTGGGGTGGGATGAGGGCACGTCACAGGGGGTAGGGGAGGCTGGAGGAAGGTCAATGGCGGGGGGGGAAGGATATATATGTCCTAATATATGTAATAGTATAAACAATAAAAATATTTTAAAAAATTATTTGAAGCTCTAAAAGAAACTATTCACATTTCATAAACACTGGTGGAATAATTCTTTAAATTATTAAAAACAAAAGCATTAAAATCCTAAGTAATAAGGAGGTAATATTCAAATTGACTGTTACACCCTTGAACAAGATGGCTACCCTTATGTTGTCACTAAATGGCCACCCCAAGTGGTCACAAGATGGTCATTCCCATGTCATCACAAATGGCCACACCCATGTGGTCACAAGTTGGCTGCCACAAGCTGGCTGGCAGGAGAGGGTAGTTGGGGTCAACTGGGCTGGCTGGAGAGAGCAGTTGGGGGAACTAGCCAGCAGGGAAGGAAAGTTAGTGGGGACCTGGCCCACAGGGAGGGTATTTGGGTGATTGGGCTGGCATGGGAGCAGTAGACATCAATCAGGCTAGCAGAGGAGTGGTTAGGGGTGATCAGGCTGGCAGGCAGAAGGGTTAGGGGCAATCATGCAGGCAATTAGGTGAGCCTGATTGGGAGCTAGCAGTACTGGATTGTGAGAGGGATGTCCAACAGTGAGATCGGGCCTGAACTGGCAGTTGGACATCCCCCAAGGTGTCACAGATTGAAGAGGGTGCAGACTTGGCTGAGGGATAGCCCCCTGACCCAGTGCTGGGCTTCTAGTGTTTTTTATAAATATTAGTCTGTTCTGTTTCTATGATAATTAGCACATATATATTTAATTTCAAATAAGTTACACATGCTTTAGTATTGTTCTATGAATAATAGCATTACTATTTAAAAACAATTTTCAGGATATGAAAAGAGTGAAAAACCTACTAAGATTGAGTTTTAGACTTTTATCATGGTAATACAAAAACATTATTTTATTCTCTACTTTCTGTCAGTTTCAACTAGAAAAATATACATGTGCTAAGAATATAATATATAAAATATCAATAGTTCATTAAATTTTATAACAATGGAAAGAAAAATTATGCAAATTTCAGTCCTTCATTTAATATTATAATTGCTAACTTATCTTAAACCTCTGTATTCATTTATTCAACCAGGACTTAGTGTTTTTGCAGGGATAGGATTCTTTTAGGTAAAGTGAGTGATTCTAATACAGAATTGATTTACAATTGCCAGATAGAGCTTCTAAAATCAGACTAAAATATTACTTTGAAAAGGTTAAGAAAAATTTTGTCTTTTTTATCTTTTTTTGATGATGCTGATGATGCTGATGATGAGGACAATGACTTGAGAAACAATAACCTAGAAATGAAAAAAAAAAGACATCTATATTTTTATCTGGTTGGTCTTGGCTCCTGTCAGATTAAATAAAGCTCCCATCATGGGATGTACTTGACAATATAAACGGACACATAGTAAAATTGGAAGAGATATCAGGGAAATATAAACCTGATGAAATAGACACAAAATAATGCAGAAAATAAGCTTTACTTTCTCAATAATATTTTTACGAATGCTTGCCCCTCATGTGACATGAATTTCTACCTACCTTGCAGGCTTGTTTCAATAAATAAAGTTTATAAAAATACACATGCTTTTCAAAAAATAAATCATTACATACCTGTGAAATATTGTCATTCTTATTTTATTGACTGCATCAAATGAAGATTATAATTCATTCATTTTAACCAAATATTTATTGAAAATCTAGTACCTGAGTCAGATATCAGAAATTTAACATATAAAAAGACATTGATACCATCAAAAATTCTCAGTCAAGTGGGAGAGACTGATGGAAATATTTACAGTACTTTACAATGTAATCTGAGTTATAAAAGAAATGACAATAAAGTGCCACACTAAACAATGATTCTTCCATGGGTGTTTAGGAAATGATAACTACACTGAGTGGCCAGATTATTATGATGTCTGAATGCATAATATCCTGGCCACTCAATATGTGTTTGTGTGTATGTGTGTGTGTGTGTGAGTGTGTGTGTGGCTTGGCCATGGGGAATGGAAATGGGTGGTTGGCTGGCCTGCCTGCTGGTCAAACTCGTGGTCCAAGGGACAATTTGCATATTAGCCTTTTATTATATAGGATATACATTGAGTGGCCAGATTATTATGTGTTCAGAGATCATAATAATCTGGCCACTCTGTGTATATTATTGCTACTTGAGGAATAACTAGTCATTAGGAAGCAGAGATGAGGAGGGGGAAATAAGGCCACAAAAGATATGAAAAAAATGCTGAGGAATTCAGTGTAGCTTGAGGCAATTATTTGTATGGGCAAATATAAGATTATGAGGCTAGAATTGAAAAGGACGTTGAATGTCTTGATGAGAATTTTAGCATACTAATAATTTTGAATTTATCTTTCATAAAATAAGATGGAGCTTTGTGTATTCTTTTTTACAAATATAGTCAAGATTTTTAGAGAAAAATCAATCTGACAAATATTCAGGATCAATTTAACTGTCTGCTCTTCATGGCATATGAAGTAGAAGTCCTCCCATATTATATTTCATATTACTAGAATTTACTACAGAAAAATTTAATTTTATTTAACTTATTCATTTTTCATAAATATTCATTGATACCTATTTTTATATTTAAAAAATTATTATATTGTTATTGATTTCAGAAAGGAAGGGAAAGGGAAAGAGAAATAGAAATATCAATGATGACAGAGAATCATTGATTGTTTGCCTCCTGCACACTCTCTACTGGGGATTGAGCTTGCAACGCAAGCATGTGACCTTGACTGGCATAGAATCTGGAATCCTTTAGTCCACAGGCCTACGCTCTATCCACTGAGCCATTGATGTCTCTTAATTCAGAGCACTTTACTTTGTCCTATGAGTTATACAGGCTAATCAATCCTGCAGGAAATTTACTACAAGAAACTCCCACATTTCTAGAAGTTATAGAATGTGTGTATATAAAGTATAAAAGCCACTATGGCACAGATAACCACCTATGTTTAATCAATAGAGAAAATAGTTACTTCAACAAAATATCAGGGGGCTCTTGTAAAAAGCAGTGTCTATATTACATTTCAGATTTTGCTTACTTCACTGAGTGTTATTTTGGGGACTTTTATAAGTGGAAACGTATAGATATAAAGGTTATCAAACACTTTCTGTAAAAGGCCACATAGTAAATATTTTAGGCTTTACAAACAAGATGATCTCTGTTGCAACTTAACAGTTTCAAAGACTATACATAAATTAATAATCATAACTTTTTTCCACAGTTTAAATATCACATAATTTTATCATGACACAGATTATAGTTATTTTATTTTTTATCAAACATTTAATTTTTTTTAAAAAATTATTTATTGTGAGCTATACAAAAACATTAGAAATATTTTAGCCTACATGCTGTAGTTTGTGGATCCCTTGTTTACTACTTTTCTTTTTATTGCTGAATGGTATATCATGTTTAATATTTGTGCATTGTGTACACTTCAGAGAGGAATGGACACATTATTGGTTAACCCATCATCTACTATATTCTGAAACAAAGAACCCTAATCATAACCATAACCATAACCCTCAATGCACTGACTAGGGTTGGGGATCCAGTCTGCGATCAATGTATGTGCCCTTGACTAGAACTGAACCTGAAACCCTTCAGTCTGTGGGCTGATGCTCTAACCTCTGAGCTAAACTGGCTACAGCAAAAACAATCTTGAAATAAAGCAAGCACAGTTAGAAGTCTCACACTTATTTTATAGCTTATTATCAAGAAACATTAAGCAAGAATGTTGTAGTGGGTTAAAGACAGATCTATAGACAAATACATTAAAATAAAGAGCCCAGAAATAAACTCTTGCATATAAGGTTAAAGGATCTATCCTAGAGAAGGTTTTGCACTTAAGAAGAATACACTGGTTGGCCAGATTATTATGACTGAATACATAATAATCTGACCAATCAGTGTGTGTGTGTGTGTGTGTGTGTGTGTGTGTGTGTGTACATATATATTAGAGACCCGGTCCAGCCAGCCTGGCCAGGGGGTGGGGACATGGGCAGTTGGTTGGCCAGCCTGCCTGCTGGTCGAACTCCTGGTCGAGGAGACAATTTGCATATTAGCCTTTTATTATATAGGATATACACTGAGTGGCCAGATTATTTCGTATTCAGAGATCATAATAATCTGGCCACCCAGTGTATATATTCTGATGCAATTAGATAGAATGTTTTCTATGTATGGTGGGTTCAAAAGAAATAAAATCAAGTATATAAGGTTTAAATGACCTATCCTGGAGAATGTTTTGTGTGCACTTGAGAAGAATGTGCATTCTTATGCTACTGGATGAAATGTTCTCTATATGTCTGTTAGGTTCAATTGATCTGTAGTGTTGTTGAAGTCTACTGTTTTCTTATTCTTTTAGTGTGTATTAATTTCAATTTGAAGAATTCCTTTAGTGTTTCTTATAAGGCGAACATAGTGGTGATGAATTCCCTTAACTTTTATATTTCTGATAATATCTTCTTTATCTTTCCTTCATTTCTAAAGGGCAACTTTGTTCAGCATAATATAATTGTTTGTTTGTTTTCCCCTTCAGCATTTTGAATGTATTACACTTCCTTGTGGCTTGTAAGATTTCTGCTGAGAAATTCCTTCACTGATAACCTTATGGAGGTTCCCTTGTAAGTTGCAATTTTCTTTTCTCTTACTGACTTTAGATTTTTTAGAATGATTTTATATATTTGTTGTAAAAGATCTCTTTAAATTAAAATATTTAAATTTCAGGAACCATTAGCTTCATGAATTTGGATGTCCAAATTTCCTCCTAGATTTGGGATGTTCTCAGTTATAATTTTTTTCATTAAACTTTCTGTCCTCTCCCTCCACTCTTTTTCTGATACTCTACTAATTCACAAATTGTATATTTTGATGGTATGACACAGATCACTTAGGTCTTCTTCACGCTTTTTCATTCTCTTTCATTAAATGTATTTTTATTGATTTCAGAAAGGAAAGAAAGGAAAGGAGAGGGAGAAAGAGATAGAAGCATCTATAATGAGAATCACAGGAAATAAAAGATGGTAACTGGCAAGAAGGTAGGGAGGGAAAGTGTATGAGAGAGTGAACGAGTGATAGAGGAGTGTATGGATGTGGTGTGTGTGTGTGTGTGTGTGTGTGTGTGTGTGTGTGTGTGTGGGTGAGAGAGAGAGAGAGAGAGAGAGAGAGAGAGAGAGAGAGAATTAAAAAGTTAGATCCTGCAGGTATTCCAGGATTCCAGGGGGCTGCCAAACTGGGCAGTCTTAGATGGTGAAATCCCGTTGCCACCACAAACACTCTGGGGCAGTCACCACTGGAACAGAAACCATGTCATCTTGAAAAACAAAACTGCCTGAGACTAAGATCCTAGCTTCACTATCATCTAATCTTGTTTCAGATGCAAACCAGGATCCTACAGCCAGTTAGGACAAAGTCCCGTGACCACAGCTGCAGACCCACGGACACCAGGACTCCAGATACCCAGCTCAGATTTCTGTGAGTCACAGAGCCAACCCCCCTACCCACTGGCCCACTGCAGCATAGAAACTGATAGACTCACTCTGTACAAGCAGACCTCCTTTCCACACAGGAGCGCTGTGCTACTTGACTTTGAGCATGGGTGTGTGGACAGGGGTCTGTTTCCCATAGTGTACATTCCTGTGTCCAGACCCCCGGGCCCACACAGGGCAGTTGTGCCATAAAACTTTGATTCTGGAAGAGCTCAAACAGAAGTCTGTTTGCCACAGCACAGGAGTGGACTTCCCATTGACACAGGGAAGCTGTGAAACTTGGTCCCCCAAGCACACCAGGGACCCTGATTCTCTGTGCAAGAGGCAGACTAAGCACCAGTGACTTGACTCTGTTTTGCCTGTGTGCAAGGGATCCTTTATTCCCAGTTCATGCACACAAAGAGGTAGTGACTCCAATTCTCAGCACATGCATACACAGGGACCCTGATTCTTGCTGTGAGGCCACACCAACTGACAGACTCCAATATTTGATTCTCAATGTAGGCACAGGGTGACTCTGACTCATTGTGCATGCTAGGGGACTCTGATTTTTGGCAAATATCAGCAGGATCCCTTTTTCAGTGTGACGCAGGTGAGGTCCTTGAATCTAGGTGCACACATGAAGCTGCACTGGGTGCCAGTGACTCTGATTTTGGGGAAGTGTGGCTCCTATCAATCCATGGAAGCCATATGTCTTGGTGTCAGAACTCTTCAGTGACCCTTAGGTGGCACAAAGCTCCCACTGCACATGGTCCCGACCCCTGCAACTTGGCATTTGGACTTTCTGGTAACAGTTAGAATGGTGAGACAATGAAACAATTCCCAGAAGAGGGCGGGGGGGAGAGGAATCACCAAGAAAGGATATAGGTGAAATGGAGGTATGCAACATGACAAAAAAAAAAAAGAATTCAGAGTAATGGCTATACAGTTCATAAACGAGATGGACAAGAAAATCAACAACCTATGCAAAAATCAGAAAGAAATCAAATGATATACCTACAATCAAAAATGCCATAGAAGTTTTCAACAATAGACTAGAAGAAGTAGAGGACCAATTTAGTGAATTAGAAGACTAGTAGAGAAACAAGCCCAATCTGAATAGTGACTGGGGAAAAAAATAAATTAAAAAAACAGGAGGACAGCCTAAGGGAGCTTTGGAACAACACAAAACAAAGTAACATATGTATAATAGGGGTGCCAGAAGGACTAGAAAAGCATCAAGAATTAGAGAATCTATTTGAAGAAATGACAGAAAACTTCACAGATATGGGGGGGGGGGGGAGTTACACAAGTACATAGTCCCAAGCAAGATGAATTCCAAAAGACCCACACCAAGACACATCATAATTACAATGGCAAATGTTAATGACAAAGATAGAATCTTACAGCCTGCAAGAGAAAGACAGTTATCTACAAAGGATCTCCCATCAGATTATCAAATAATTTCTCAGCAGGAACCCATCAAGCTAAAAGGAAATGGAATGAAGTATACAAAGTGGTGCAAAACAAAGAAATGAATCCAAGAACACTATCCAGCAAGACTATAAATCAAAATTTAAAAGAAAATCAGGAGCTTCTTGGGATGGGGGGAGGCTTAGAGAGTTTATCACTGTCGAGCCAGCAATGCAAGAAATGCTAAAGGGATACTGTAAAAAGAAGAAAAAGAAAAGAAGAAACACAGAAATGACTACAAATACCTATCTATAATAATGTTACACATAAGTGGATTAATGCTCCAATCAAAAGACATCAATTGACTGAATGGATATGAAAACATAACCCATATATATGCTGTCTGCAGGAGACCCACCTCAGAACAAGGGACTCACATAGACTGAAAGTAAAAGGATGGAAAAAATATTTATCAGGCAAATGGAACTGAAAAATAAAAAAAGGTGGGTAGATGATCTATGAAATGCAAAATAAAATAAAAAAATCATCCAAAAAAAAGAAAAAAAGGTGGGGTAGCAATATTTACACCTCAAAAATTCAAACACTTGAAGGCTGAATAGCATACTATTAAGCATTGAGTGGGTTACCTAAGAGATCAAAGAAGAAATAAAAAGCATCCTGGAAACAAATGACAATGAAAACACAACAATCCAAAATCTTTGGTACACACTGAAAACAATCAATCATGAGAGGGAAGTTCATAAGATTACAGGCCTACCTCAAAAAGCAAGAAAAACTAGTAATAAATCATTTAACTCTGAAACTTTAAGAACTTGAAAGAGAGCAACAAGTAAAGCCCAGTATGAGCAGAAGGAGGTAAATAATAAAGATCAGAGAATTAAATGACATAGAGACCTCCTCCAAAAAATTACAAAAAATCAATGAAGCCAAGAGCTAGTTCTTTGAAACGATAAATGATATTGATGAGCCACTAGCCAGGCTCACCAAAAAGCAAAGAGAGAGGACCCAAATATACAAAATCAGAAACCAAAGAGATGAAATAACAACAGACCCCACAGAAATACGAAGAATTATTAAAAAATACTATGAGCAACTCTACTCCAACAAATTGGTCTATCTAGAATATATGGCTATATTCCTAGAAAAATACAACCTTCCAAAACAAAAGCCCTAGGCCAGATGGCTTCACAGGGGAGTTTTATCAAACATTCAAATATGAAATAAAATCTATCTTCCTGAGACTATTCCAAAAAATTCAAGAGGAAGAAGCACTTCCAAACTCTAAGAAGTCAGCATTACCCTAATCCCAAAACCAGATAAACATAATACAAAGAAAGAGAAATACAGCTCATGAAAAATAGACACCAAAATTTTCAACAAAATTTTAGCAAAATGGATCTAGCATTACATTAGAAAGATCATATATCATGACCAATTGGAATTTATTCCAGGCATGCCAGGATGGCACAATATCCACAAGTCAAAATATGTGATATACCACATAAACAAATGGATAGATAGAAACCATATAATAATATTCATCCATGCAGAAAAAGCACTTGACAAAACCCAACACCCTTTTTTGATAAACACTCTCAGCAGGGGAGAATAGGAGGATCACACCTCAACATAATAACAGCCATATATGACAAACTCACAGCCAACGTCAA
Source organism: Lasiurus borealis (assembly GCA_004026805.1). Classification (NCBI taxonomy): domain Eukaryota; kingdom Metazoa; phylum Chordata; class Mammalia; order Chiroptera; family Vespertilionidae; genus Lasiurus; species Lasiurus borealis. The sequence continues at coordinate 1,393 of PVJN01030915.1, read as the reverse complement.
ACTCAGTGGGCAAAAACGAAAACCATTTTGCCTAAGAACAGTCACAAGACAGAAATTCTTCCTTTCACCATTTCTGTTCAACATCATACTGGAAGTGCTGGCCATAGTAATCAGACAAGAAGAATAAATAAAAGCATCCAAATTGGAAAAGAAGAAATAAGACTGTCCTTATTTGCAGCTTAAGCTGGGGGACAGGGGCAGGCAAGGAGAGGTTGATGGGGGTAATTTCAGAGCTCCTATACAGTGATACCTCAAGATACAAGTTTAATTCATTCCATAACCTTGAGGCGTGGCAAACTATGAGATGCTCTAGTCACCGTAAACTGGTGGGTCGTGTGCAGCTGGCCGATCCGCACGATTACTCCTATCTCAAATGTTGCTCTTATTTCAAAGAAAAAGTCACTTGCTTGGTGGCTTGTATCTCAAAAATCTCGTATGTTAGGGCACTCGTATCTTGAGGTACCACTGTATTTTTATCCACAGATCTTTCTTCTGCTGTCCATTTTTCTGCTTATGTTTTCTGTGGGATTTTTCATTTCATTCATTGTCTCTTTTAAGCTCCTGAATTTCTGTTTGGTCCTTTTTAATGATTTAAAAATATATATATTTTATTGATTTTTTACAGAGAGGAAGGGAGAAGGAGAGAGAGATGGAAACACTGTGGATTGTGCCTGCAACCAAGGTACATGCCCTTGACTGGAATCGAACCTGGGAGCCTTCAGTCCACAGGCCTATATTCTTTTCACTGAGCCAAACCAGTTAGGACATTTTTAATTATTTCTGTCTCTTTGTTAAACTGCTCATTTTGTGTTATCTTTATTTGTTACTGTTATTTTGAATTACCTTCTGGAATAATTTCTGTAACTTAATACAGCTTTCCCCTCAATTAATTCATTTGTGATATTATTGGTAAATATATTACATTCCCATATGTTAAATGCTTCCAAATAAAAATTATTTTACAAAATTGATTTTTAAATATGGTTAGGAAAGAAAAGGAAAACATATGCATTGATTTTTATTCTTACACTCACATACTTATTTATATTAGTGTTCTTTGTTTCCATGTGAATATAAAATTACTCACTTTCAACTTGAAAAAATATCCTTAGTATTTCTTGTAAGAAAGGCTGGCTATGAACACATTCTTCATTTTGTTTATTTGAGAATGTTTTAAATTCACATTTATTTTTAAAAAATAACTGTCAAATATTGAATTATTTTATTTCTTTTATTTTTTCTTTTTTTAATTTATTAAAGTGACACAGGCTAACAAAATTATACAGGTTTTATGTGCACAATTTCACAACATATCATCTGTACACTGTATTGTGTGCTCATCACCCCAAGTCAAATCTTTATCCATCATCATTTGTCCCCCAATAAACTCCTC
>PVJN01030914.1:0-25262 GCA_004026805.1 Lasiurus borealis | reverse complement strand
CCCCCGCCCAGCATACACCCAGTACCCCTCTGCCCAGCATACACCTAGAACCCCCCCTGCCCAGCATACATCCAGGCCCCCCTGGGTGATACAGATGCCGCCCGTCCTGTCTCTCGCCGGCATCCCCGTAGGGTGAGAGTTAGACGTGAGTGATGTCTGACACGGGAAGACTGAATCATCAGGCACAGAGGCCGTGCTCACAGGCCGACAGTCTGCTAATAACTGGGCTTCTCAGCAGCAGAGCTGCAGGTCTGGGGCAGTTCTCTGGGTGAGTTAACCCCAGAGCGCCCAGCACCTCCCCAGCCCAGGGACAGCCTTCCTGCGAGGCTCTGCGTCTGTTCAGGTGGGGGGATGTCATTTCCGGGGGGGCCTGTCTTCCAGGGCGAGGAGGGAACGCGTGGCTGAGCCCCCTGGGATGTGCTCTTTCCACACTGCTGCTCTCCGTGCCACTGAGGTCCCCGCTGGGACAGAGGATCCCGTTCGTCCAGCACCTGATGTCCCTGGCGGTGGTGGAGGCGGTCCGGTCCCTCCCTGGCTACGAGGTACGTGCGGCTGCCTCACCGGGGCGTCCCTGCCCCGTGTGCAGGGGCCAGCCCTGTGTGTGCCGCCTGTGTTTGCGTGATGGCTGCGTGGAGAGAGAACCCAGTCCTGCTCTTGGCCACGGTGGCAGCAGCGTCCGTGGACTCTGTAGCTGCTCCAGGCGTGAGGGTGGGCGGCTTCCCGGGTTGCTCTGAGTTTGGTCAAACAGCCCCGCCGCGGGAGGACGAGAGCAGTTTGCATTGAAGCACGCGGCTGGCCGGGCTGTGCGTGTTGAGGTGAGAGGCTGGTTTTATAAGGCAGAAAATCCCTCATTTCCTCCCTTGTCACCCGCCTGCGCGCCGCATGGCGGCCTAGGGCTGCATTTACGCAGGCGTGTGGCTTGTCTGGGACGCTGCCCCAGGCGTGGGGACAGGAGTGCCGCTCCATCCTTCCTGTGGGTGCTTTGGTGTCGTGACTAAGAAGACAGGAAAAAGGGGGCGAGGACCACGGTGACTAAAAAAAGGGGGCGAGGACCGCTACCTGCCCCACTCTGGGACCCCTGGTCTGTGTTCCAGGGAGAATTCCCTGTGGCCAGAAAGAAGGGGTGCCCCCTGCTCCTCCCAGCCTGCAGCTCTTACTTATGCCAGGCTGGACACGCTCATGGGAAAAGTCCGGAGGCCAGGTGCTGCGCATGACTCTGGGGGAGGCTGGGCCCGCTTTACACGGAGCAGCCCCCTCCCGAGCTGCAGGCACGCCTCCGTCACCGCGTGCAGGACTCGGGTACACGCCAGCCACCACCATCTGGGTTAGCCCAGGGCCCTCTTTCCCGCCTAGGCTCCTTGACCCTGAGGGCCTTATTTCCCCCCTCCTTTTCCCCCCTGCATCTAGCACGTGGTAGCTGCTCCAAGGTGGCTGGTGCTGAGATACAGAACTGCATCACCAGCTCGCCTCTTCAGAAAGGCTGATTTATGATGATAAGCAGTGATGGGTGGGGAGAAAGATGTAGCTAACGCCAGATACATCCTCAGTTCTCTCTCCGTGGCCCCAAGAGGCGCTCTCACACTGCGTGTCCCAAAGGAAAAGGAAGGGGACGAGCCCCCAGCCCCGCCTTCCAGGGCGACCGTTCCTCCCTTTCAGTGAGGCCTCCACTGGCCGGGCCTGTGCGGCCTCACTGACGCAGGCTTCCCTCTAGGACATCAACCTGCGGGTGAAGTGGCCCAACGACATCTATTACAGTGACGTCATGAAGCTCGGCGGCGTTCTGGTCAACTCCACGCTCGTGGGAGACACTTTCCATATTCTGATCGGTGAGTTTGCGAGCCTTTCCCCAGCGCTTGGCCGTGGCGGGGGAGGGGATCACCAGGCCAATTACTTTTCTCTGAGTCTTGTACCGTAGAATGGAATACGTGTGCACAACAGGCAGATTAGTTGCAAGTGCTTCCAGGGGTTTATCGGCCTTCCTGTCCGTGGCCATGGAAACCAAGTCGGTGTCATGTCAAACGCCTTTTCTCACACCTCCCCACACTCCCGCTGCTGGTGGGATTGGAAAGGGTGAAAGCGAGCCACGGTGAGATGCGCCTCACACCTGTTAGCACGTTTGTGTTACAGAGACAGGAAATGACAAGTGTCGGCGAGGCTGCGGAGAAAAAGGAATCCTTGCACCCTGTTGGTGGGAATGACATGAATGGAGCCGTTAGGGAGCCGAGTTCCTAAAAGAGTAAAAACAGGTGTAGCGCGCAGCATGTTTGGCGGCGTGTCCACTGAATCCCATGCCCACACGCCACGGGAGCTTCAGGATTGTGCGCCGCTACATGAGGAGCCACGGACCCCTGCAGAGCCTGCGCTGTTGCTGGAGTTGCTTTTTGCCCAGGTGTAAATGGTGCTGCTGTGTTCTTCATCAGGCACCTGTTTTAAAAACATGCTAAGGCCCCTCAGGCCTTCACTGACTGAGGCCGGGTCAGATCGTTGGTTGAGGACAGCGCTCGGGTGGATGTCCTTGCTCTGTGGGAGGAGCAGGTGGGCGGTGCTCGGGGGGCCTGAGAACACAGTGTCTCGCTGCTGGTCTTGCAGCGTTTCGTTGCTCATTGGGGGTCCCTGTGAGGTGGATCCGGGCCCTGCGGAAAACGCGGGTTCCGCTCTCGGAAGACCGGGGGCTCCCGGGGAGACGCGGGGTTAAGTAACAGCAGAGATAAGCCTGATAATGCAGTTTATAAGCTGGTAACGCACTTCCTGAGGCCCGGGCGAGGCGGCCCGCGAAGAGCCACTGAACACGGGTTGGCCCCCGGCCAGCAGCTAAGCCTCGCACTGCAGACGTCGCAGGATAAGCATTAAAAGATGTGTTCCATCGCCCGCCTTTGAAGCCTCTGAATCCGCAGTGAACGCCGTAAGACCTGAATAAAACTCCTCCTTGTCAGGCATGTGTTCTGCTACTCAAGTAGGAAGAGAAACACGAGCTTGTCAGGTCCAGGCTGAACCACACGAGGTCCCGTTTCAGAGGCAACTCTGAGAAGTTGTGCCCCCCCCCCCCAACCTCCCCCGCCTTCTGTTGAACTGAATCAGAAGTGGCTGGCTTGCCCTAGCCGCTCGCTCAGTGGATAGAGCGTCAGCCTGTGGACTGAAGGGTCCCGGTTTCGATTCCGGCCAAGGGCACATGCCTGGGTTGCGGGCTTGATCCCCAGTGGGGGACATGCAGGAGGCAGCCAATCAGTGATTCTCTCTCATCATTGATATTTCTCTCTCTCTCTCTCTCTCCTTCTCTCTTCCTCTCTGAATTCAGTAAATATATTTTTTTAAAAAGTGGTTTGCTTCCTTCCGTCTTATTGCCAGGAAGGTGGGGTGGTCCCGGCTTGATGAGGATAATGAGGGAAGAAAGGAAAGAAAGACGGGCTCAAACATACATGTCCCTCCGTGAGTGGGCAGCAAAGTACACGTGGGTGAGGACAAGGAGGCGGGAAGCTGGCAGGAGAGGCTGTGCCTCCTTCCCGGCGCTGAAAGGACCGGGTGACGCCTCCAGCAGGCTGAGCCGTGCGTGTGTTTCAGTCCGTGTTTGTCCCTGACCAGGCTGTGGGTTCAACGTGACGAACAGTAACCCCACCATCTGCGTCAACGACCTCATCGCGGAACACAATAAGCAGCACGGGGCGGGCCTGGCGCCCCTGCGAGCTGACTGTCTCATCGCCAGGACCGTGACGGTGCTGGAGAGCCTCATCGACACGTTCCAGGACGCGGGGCCCAGCGGGGTCCTCCCCCTTTACTACAAGTACTGGGTGCACAGGTCAGTGCGGCACCCTCCTTCCGTAGGCAGCCAGGCGTGCAGCCCCTTCAGGGAGAACTCAGCCGGTGGTCTCGCTTCTGGTGGGGAACCTGGCGACACAGCCTCGCCTGGCCCACTGGCCTCCGGGGCCTCCCGCAGGGACACGCTGGGAGGGACCACGTCCCTGAGAGATTTCCTCCGGCATGTTTCTGCCGAATCTCCTTGAGAGGAAACAGACCAATGGAAATTGTGGAACATTCTAGCTAGCCATGGTTTCAAAGCGGGCTTCCCCAGGCAGTGGGCGCTGGGGAGGAATACCGGTTCCTGTCTCCCTGAAACCCCTACAGCAGAAACCCCACACTTAGTGCTCCCACACAGGCCCCAGGAGACTCTGAGGCCCGCAGGCCTCTGCTCCCAAATGCCAGGGCCTTGCACAGGCGGGGCGCTTTCTGGGTAAAGGGCATGGCAGTGCAGCGCGTGCTCCTAACTAGATTGTGGCCGAGAGGACAGAGCCACCGGACACTCAGAGACGGAGAGATGCCAGCTCTCGGTGTGAGGACTGGTTAGCACAGCGCAGGGGTTAGTTCCCGAGGAGGAGAGAGCTGTTAGGGTTTGCGGGGGCACCTTCTCATTCGTAGGGCGCACACGATGAAGGATCTAAGTGTCACGATGTTGCAACTTATTTTAACTGTCAGCCCCCCAAAGTGTGTGTGAGATCAGTGATGTGAATTTAAGTAAAGAGAGAGTATGAGATTCATTGTGTTATTTTTCCCAACTTTTCCATAAGTTGGAAATTCTTCAAAAGAAAAATGTTGGAGAGGGGAACTGTGTACTTTAAAACTTAAAACTCTATACATTTGGGAAACATGTAAAAGATGGAGAACTTTTCAGCTCCGCTTCCTTTCCCGTAATCTCAGCCGAACACCGAGAGCTGCCCGGGTTCTGAAAGCGCTCGAGGGGAGGCGGTGGGAGACAGCAGCCCCTGGCGAGAGCGGCCGCTGCTGCCCTGGCCGCTCGGTTGGTGAGGGCGCCCTCCGGGCCCGCACGGTGGTGGGTTCAGTCTCAGGCAGGCCGTGCAAGAATCGACCGGTGAATGCAGGAACAGCTGGGACAACAAACCTCTCTCTAACTTTAATAAATAACTTTAACAAACAGAGGGAAGCAGTTCCTGACTCCCCGTTGGGGAGTGCATACCCTGGTCACCCACACAGCTCCCGTGGACTGGGAGTTGGAAAGCAGACAAGGCATCTAACTTGGCCTGGCCCCGCCCCTTCCTGTCAGGGTTCAGGACCGTCAGCCGCGCCCCATCCCGGTGACCTCTCCTGTGCTTTGTTCGCAGTGGCCAGCGAGTCCGCCTGGAAAGCGCCGAGGGGCCCGAGGTGTGGATCGTCGGCCTGGACGACTCCGGCTTCCTGCAGGTTCACCAGGAGGGCGGCCAGGTGGTGACCGTGCACCCGGACGGCAACTCCTTCGACATGCTCAGGAACCTCATCGTCCCCAAGCCCCGGTAGTCCGGGGGAGGCGGCCGGGGCGCGCAGCGCCAGCCTGGGGTGGGGACCACTCGGGACTGGCCCTGGCAGGGCCCCCGCACCAAGCATTCCAGTTCGGGCCGGCTCTCTCCGTGCCCACGGATCTAGAAAGCTAGCTTAGAGGCGTGGGCAAACTCTCTCCTTCCAGGGGACCTGCTGGTCCTTGAGTTTTGATCTGTCTGTTACTTCCTCGGTGAGGGAAAGAGATCCAGGGAGGGTTCCGCGAGGAAGAGGTGTAGTTCAGGTAAAGCCCTACCCAACGTGTGACATTGGTCCTCCTCCTGGGCCTGGCTGTGTGTTTGTTGCAACCCCCAAATATTTGTACCTGGAGCCCACCTGGGATAATTCAGACCTGTCCCGGCAGCGGAGACCTCTGCCCCAGACTGTGAAACAGCCAACCAAAGACACCGCTGGCTGCGCCGTGCAGGCGGCGGGCGGCAGCCGTCTATAGCGCCCAGGACGGCTTCCTGCGGGGCAGATTGGCACGGCCGCGTCGTTACGTTGTGTTCATGGAGAGGAGAAGGTCAGCTGCGAGTCTCCTCTCGGCCTGGCGGTTCGAGGTCCAGTGGTGGTGGCCACAGCATGTCAGCCACTGGCTGCGATGACGGCGCGGAGGAGACTGGTCCTGAGCTCCTTGCAGAGTGGGATCACTGCGTGCTCTGGGGGATGGATCCGGCTCAGGGCCCTCCAGGGCTGCTGAGGCTCTGCCCAGATGTGGTGCGCACGGCTCTGACAGCTGCAGGGGGAGGCTCGCGCTGACGCACGCAGGGAGGCCTGGGGGCTTTTGAGCCCGTTGGCGGCTTTGAAATGTTCACAGATCACAGACATGCGCGGCCTGGTATTGGTGAATCGTTTTGCCCCCTTCTGATAGTGCAAGAAAGAAAACGTTGCTGATATGGAATGCCATCATTTAAGAAGTGTGTGTGTGTGTGTGTGTGTGTGTGTGTGTGTGTGTGTGAAGGTGGGGGAGGGAGAGAGCGCTCTTTAAACATCTTCAAAACCTGATATACAGAGTCTCCGCCGAAGAACAAAAGAAAGGAAGCCTTTTGATATCAGTGGCCGTTTCCAGATGTCCTCCCCGCTCCTCCATGTATGTAGCTCCTGTCTCTGCTGGTTGTGTGAATCGTGCACGTTACTTTCCAGCCTCAGGAGGCCGGTTTTGCCCGCTTCTCTGCCTGCCAGCCCCAGTGAAGTTAGCGGCAAGCAAGCTGACGGTGCTCATCTCTGAACGCCACCACCTGACCCTGACGGTGCGGCCAGCGCCATCTCCCCCACCGCAGCTCATTCCCAGACGTGCGGTTTGGAGAAGATGGGGCGCCCTCAGCCCGGCTTGGGCAGCCCCCCAGGAAGAGCAAATGAACGTTCCATACACCAGCCCGATACATGATGTTTTGGAAATGTGACTTAAAAAAGAACCTCAGAAGTAATTTTTGCAGCTAAGACTTCCATTAGAATTATCCCCCTTCTCTCCCCCTCCCCCTCCCCCACTCCCAAAGGTCACTCTCTCCGCAATGCCCACGTCTTCCTTTGGAGTCCGTCCCAGGTTTGAACAGACGCTCACCCCACCCCAGCCCTGCAGACAGGCTCACCCTGGAGAGGGCTCTGCACAGCATCACCCCGAAGAGCGGGCCCGCGCGTTCACCGCAGACGGGGGAACAGAAGGCCAGTCAGCTCTCAGGGCCGCGTCATTACTTGCTGTTTCTTGGGGGGCGATTTAATGAGAAACATGCGATGTTTTGTTTTAAGCGCAGGTCCTATTCTGGACAGTTCTGCTTTGGGGAAAAATGTTATCATTTAATTTCCTTTCCGTAAATGAAAACTAATGAGGTGTGGCCGTGTCGGAGCAGAGGCTGCGGGCGGCGCTGCCTGTGTGCGGGAGGCTGCGGCCCGTGCCTTCAGGGAGACGGCGGACTTGAAGCAGATGCTGAGCTGCTCCTCCAGCCACTCTGCCTCCGACGAACCAAAGACTGAAACTGCTTCGGACAGAGCAGCTGCATGAGGCCTTCTCCTTGGAGCTTTTGCACCAGGAAACCCCTCCACGCATCCATGCGGGGTGTCCGCGCCCCCGCCGTCTTATCCCAAGCTTTTACCGTCTTAACGGAAACTGCGGTCCTCATCGTCCTGACACAGGACACTGAACTCAGGATTGGGGTGTGTGGGGGACATGGAGGGTCTCCCGGTGTGGAGGCTGCGCTTGAGCATCTGACAGGTTCTGGGCAAGGCAGGACTTCTCTCTGAGCTGAAGGCCGTTTTGGGGGGCACTTTCCAAAGTGCCTGCTGACACAGGGGCTGCCAGAGCTGGGCTTCCTGTGGCCCACGGGGCAGGGGGTGAGAAAACCCCTCCTGGAGGGGTTCAGGAGCCGGCCTGGGCCAAGCCTGGCTGCATTCACAGGGCGGGGACGAAGTGGGAGGGATCTGTGTCTGGCGTGAAACACTGGGGGTTCATGGCTGTGGCACTCTCATTTGTGACCAGAAAGGTAGACACACAAGCACACCCCGCTCCCACATACCCCCCAGAGTCTGAGAACGCAGAGAGAAGCCAGCCTCGCCCAGCAGATGGAGAATGAATGCAGTGAGAGAGCTTGTAGGCTGACGTTCTGTAGAGCTGTCTGCCTCTAACAGGCGGAAAACGGAGAATCTTTATTCCTGGGTAATAGCTATGCATATCTGAAATAAAAGTGGCAGCCTTTGCATTTCTAGCTTTTCAAAGAATCGTGTCTGAAAAGGAATTACTTTAAGCCAATGCCTATAAAACACACGTCTACCAAAATAAACTTTAAGACTTTCTCTACCGTTGGAGCTCCTTGTTGTTTTTAACCACCAGTTTCGTTTTTAAAAATAGACACTCCTTTTGGTTACAGTGTTTTTATTCATATTTAAACATTTTTACAAAATAAATAGTTTTACAAGATGAGGAATATGTACGTATTTCTAAGTATTAAGGAAGCTGGTGCTTTTTTAAAATGTATTTTTGACAAATGCATTGTGTCATACAAAAGGGAATTCTTACTCCAAAGAAAGAAAGTTAGCAAGGCCCAAAAGTAAAACAAAACAAAAAGATAAATGTTTGAGATGAAAAATAAGTTTAATAAGACAACTTAATGTAAGTTTTTAAATTGAAAATAAATTGAATGTAACAACAAATTAAAGAACATATTTTGTTCTTATAGAACTTTTTCTTACTCTTGTATTTTTTTCTTACTGCTTGATTTCTGTCTTGCCAGTTTTGAGATTTAACCTTATAGATCAGCTTGAAGAATGCATTTTTAGATCAGGGCTAGGATTCACTACCCATTGTAAGCTACTGCAGGTTCCCAGCATTTATCTGAAAATGTTTCTATTCCATCGTACCTGTGGCAGTCTGCCTCAACTGTCCCACAGTTACAATAAATTACAACTTTGGGTAGACTTTATCCAGGACTCACTGACCGCATGACCCCTCCCACCCAGAGGGTCCCAGGGAGGAAGACGTGGCTGTAAGACTTCAAAGGGCGGGGTGAGGGGACATGTGGGGGCAGAAAGTACAGGCCCCTGCAGATCTCTCAGCGGCCCCGCTTCCCGCCCTGTTCACTTCTCTGCAAAAGTATGAATGGAATGGCTTTTCGAGAAAGGACTTCCGTGAACATAAAGGAATTCTTTCCCCTGGGAGGCCCTGTCAGTCATGAGCTGGGCTTATGTCTCAAATCCATTCGACCTGGCATTTCTATTAACATGTTAGGACCCACTGCAATGTGTGTGTGTGTTGGGGGGGGGGAGGGTACTTATTAAAATGCTTCCTCTTCCTCTGCCAGGCCCACACAGAAATCAAGAAGTGACATCCCCAGCTTAAATGTGCAGCCTCTTAAAGATGGAGGTAACACTATTAGGTTGCCATAGTAACTGCTTGTTAAGTCTGCACTGAGCTGCTGTCTGCCTCCTGCCCACTTGCCTAGGACTCTTACTTCCATTAAGATGTTCAGACAAGGAAGTTTTCTCAAGCACATACACACTCTGTTAAGCCCAAGCCCGTGTGTTATCTCTAAATCTTTAAGACTTCTCTTCACAGTAACCTCTGACCTTAAACCCCTGAAAACCCTGATTTGTTGGTTAAGTATGGCCCTCAACGGCTCATAACAGAGTAGATGCGCGAGCATGTTGCTGTGCTTTATTGGTAAACGGCAGGCGATAACACCTGCTCACAAAGGGCTCCTTGCTAACGTGGCGCAGCTCAGTGCAGGCAGGGGTGTCCGGGCCAGCCCCCCGGCTGAACAACACAGGTGCCTCTCCATTTGCCAATTTTATCTCGGACCCCAGGCCACCGGGAAGGAGGCAGGTCTGCACGGTGAGGCGTGGCTAGCAACAGGTTTCACATTCTCTCAAACAGGCGGAGGTGCACTTGGGTTCTAGAAGGATGCCTTAGAGACATCTGGGGAAAGCCCTTTCCGCTCAGGTGGGTTTCCCCGAAAGTAAACCATGTTTGAAAAATCAACACCGAGTGTTCATGGCGGAGCAAATGGACAGGTGGTGTGGCCCGAGGCATGGAGCTATGACACAGCTTTCAGACGGGGAAACCTGGAAGCAGAGCTACAAAAACAAGAGTAGAAAACACTGCTGGTGCTTCATTAAAGATGTGTTTGCCTGGGACAGACGTGACATGTTCAATGGAGCTCTGCTACATAGAAGACGCTGCAGGCAAGGCCCACATCATTCTCCGACATCCCTGCAGCGCGTGTTCTCCGCGAGGCGCCGTCCGCCGACCATTCTCACGTCGCACATGCTCACCAGCCTGGCCGCACGCACCTCGGGGACTGCAGGGCAGGGGGATCCTGCCCTGTAACCAGGCCTGACACGCAGCCCGCCGCCTGGGGCACCTGAGGCACCCCCGTGTCCATCTCCTCTGTGGGTGTCCTTTTAGCATTTAATGCTCAGCTTTCTGAAGGTGCTGCTCAGAGGAGGGACGAGCTTGGGGATGTCCTTGAGCAGCGTGCTTGCCGCCTGGGTCTCAGCTGGCAGGTTTTTGGTGCCAAAGAGTTAAAATCAACTTTTCATGAAACGCATGCATGACTCCACGGGCAGAACTGTCTGATCGCGGGACCTGGAAGAACCACCTTCTGCCTGCACCCAGACGCCGGAAGGGCTCCGAGTGCAGGAAGTCTGCCTGCAGCCACCCCCCTACCCCCACCTCTGCGCATCTGACCACATCAGGGTGCGCTCCTCCCCAAGGCGGAGGGCACTGGCCGAGCCAGAGCTCCTTGCCAGAACCCCACGGGGGGACGGTGAGCATCCCGGGCAGGCAGGGCGGGAGCCTGATGTCAAAGGAAAGACACAGAGCGGCCTGATGTCAAACACTGGGTAGTTTGAGGTCCCCCTGGGGACTCGCCCCGTTAGGAACCCCTGGCTCCTGGAGAACCCAGCCGGCCAGCCGCTTCCCGGGCAGGGGGTGTCGGTCCTCTCCCCGCACCGGCCTTGGCGGCGCCTGCGGTAAGAATCTAACAGTGTGCGGGCTGCTATGAAAATAGGCGTCTCTGTATAAATTAACTTAAATCGTGCGCGGACAGCTCGCCTATGGCTTGTGGCTGCGGGGCGGCCGGGGGTCACCTGCCGTGCGTGATGATGACCGAGGCGCCCAGGTAGTGCGGCAGCGGCGCGGCGGGCGGCGCGGCGTTGGCGGCGGGGCCGGGGGGCAGCGGCCGGTGCGCGGAGGCCGCCGCCGCCGCCGCCGCCTCCGGGGCGTGGGGGCCGCAGGCCAGGGCGGGCGGGCCGGGCGCAGCGCCCCCCAGCGGCCCGCGCCGCGCCAGCACGCGGTGGTAGTTGAGCAGCACGAAGGGCAGCTGCGCGGCGGGCGCGGGCGGCTCGGGGGCGGGCGCGCAGCACTCGCGGCCCAGCGCCAGGCGCGCCCCCGCCTCCCGCGGGCCCGGGCGGGCGGCCTTGGCGGCGGGGCCGGGCGGCGGCTCCTCGCGGAAGTGGCCGCAGCTCGGGAAGCTGGGCGGCGGCGGCGGCGGCGGCGCGGCGTCCTCGCTGAAGCGGCGCGCGGGCGCGGGCGCTGCGGGGACAGGCGGCGGGTTAGAGGCCGCGCGGAGGGGGGGCGGGGCCCGCGCCTGCGGATGGGGGGCCCCCACCCTCCCGCCCCCCGCGCTCAGCTCACGGAGCTGCGTCCCCCCCCTCCCCCGTCATCCAATGAGCAGATGCGGTTGGAGAGGGTGCAGGGGCCGCAGAAGGCGTGCAGAGCAGCAGGTGACACCACTGATAACTCAATGCAACACGCCCAACGCACTGCGAGGTGCGACCACACGTTAAAAGCATGCTTGGTGCCGAAGCCGGTGTGGCTCAGTGGATAGAGCGTCGGCCTGCGGACTGAAAGGTCCCGGGTTCGATTCCGGTCAAGGGCATGGATCTGGGTTGCAGGCACATCCCCAGTTGGGGGCGTGCAAGAGGCAGCTGATTGATGTCGCTCTCTCATCCACGTTTCTAGCTCTCTATCCCTTTCCCTTCCTCTCTGTAAAAAAATCAATAAAAAAAAGCACGCTTTGTGCCGAAGCCGGTGTGGCTCAGCGGATAGAGCGTCGGCCTGCGGACTGAAGGGTCCCAGGTTCGATTCCGGGCAAGGGCATGTACCTTGCTTGCAGGCACATCCCCAGTAGGGGGCGTGCAGGAGGCGGCTGATGGATGTCTCTCTCTCATCCACGTTTCTAACTCTCTATCCCTCTCCCTTACTCTCTGTAAAAAAAAAACAATTAAAAAAAAAAGTATGCTTTGTGCCGAAGCCGGTGTGGCTCAGTGGATAGAGCGTCGATTCCGGTCGGGGGCATGTATCCTAGTTGCAGGCACATCCCCAGAGGAGGGCGTGCAGGAGGCAGCTGATCCATGTCTCTCTTTTTTTAAAAAAAAATATATATATATTTTATTGATTTTCTACAGAGAGGAAGGGAGAGGGATAGAGAGTTAGAAACATCCAGAGAGACATCAATCAGCCGCCTCCTGCACGCCCCCCACTGGGGATGTGCCCACAACCAAGATATATACCCTTGACTGGAATTGAACCCAGGACCTTTTAGTCCATAGGCCGACGCTCTATCCACTGAGCCACACCGGTTTCGGCTGATCAATGTCTCTCTTTCATCGATGTTCTAACTCTCTATCCCTCTCCCTTCCCCTCTAAAAAAATCAATAAAAAATATATTTAAAAAACTTTTTAAAAAGTATGCTTTGTGCCCTGGCCAGGTTGGCTCAGTAGATAGAGCCTGGGTCTGCGCACCAAAGGGTCCTAGGCTCGATTCCCGTCAAGGGCATGTCCCTCGTTCACCGCCGGCCCGGGTCAGGGCATGTGCAGGCAGGCAACGAATCCCTGTGACCATGTTTCTCTCTCTCCCTCTCTCTGCCGCTCCCTCTAAAAATCAATGGGAAAACTATCCCCAGATGAGGATTTAAAAAAAAAAATGTTTTGTCCCTGTGTTTCAGTGCAGACAGTCCACCTCACTGTGGCCGATGTCTGCCAGACTGGACAGCGCTGGTCTGGAGGTCGGCCCTGGGGGAGGGGCCCAGGCTCCCCATCTTTCTGGCTGACCCCTCAGTGGGCACCGGAGTGGGCACTCCCCGCTCCCTTCAGGGTTGTCCTGATTAAGATGATCACCGCTTCCCCAGCAGATCTCCACCGGCCTTTACCTGAAGGCCACCTGTGTCTCTCTTTAAGGGAAAACACCAGGAAGCTGACCACAAATTGCTCCAAATTAGCACCTGGGGCCTGTGCTACCCCACGTGTGTGAGAAACGAGGTACTGGCTGCTCACTTCCAAAACAGCCATTCGGAAAAGCAAGCCCTGGTCGTCTCACGGGCCCCTGCCTGGCATGCAGACAACTTCTTTCCGTCACTCAGGGGGCACCGAGCCCTCCCTGCCTCCAGAGGGGACTGTGGGGCCTGGTCGTGTGGCTCAGTGGTTGAGCGAGAACCTATGAGCCAGGAGGTCACAGTTCGATTCCCACTCAGGGCACCGGCCCGGGGTTGCAGGTTTGATCCCCCGGTGTGGGGCGTGCAGGAGGCAGCCGATCCATGATTCTCTCTCATCACTGACGTTTCGATCTCTCTCTCCCTTCCTCTCTCTAAACATCAATAAAAAAAAAAAAACATTTTAAAAAGGAGAAAGAGAGGGAGGGAGGGGCCATCCTTTCTGAGCCCAGTGGCCCCGCAGGACCTTTGCACGGCCTTGGCCTGCATTTCGGGCAGCAGCCAGGACGAGGTGAAAAGGAAAGACACCTCCTGCAGGCAGGCCTCAACCCCACCTCCTCCCTTCCGCCTGGGGCGGGCTCAGGGAGCAGACGGGGGTCGGCTGGGCCCAGGGCAGCTGGTGGCCCGCCACCGAGGGCCTTTTTCTGCCGGCCTGCCGGCCACCGGGAGGAGCTGGCCGAGGGACCGTTCCCGTCTCCGTTGTGGAGCCACCGCGTGTACAGGACAGGGACCTACTGTGCGCCGAGCCCCAGGGTCGGCCTGTCCCGTGGCTTAGGGTCCCAGTTACAGAGGCAGCAACTGAGACCTGGTGGGGGCGGGTTTGGGGAGGGACCTTTCTGTCCCTGAGCCCTGAATTCCCGCCGCTGCTCGCCACACTGGGAAAGCTGGCACGGGAGGAAAGCCCAGTCTCCTGTAATATTGGGTTTTGGCTGGAGCAGAGCATCTATAATCATCCAACGGCAAGATGCCAACTCGATCAGATGTGCTTCCAGCTGGAGCCGGGGTCAGAGGGAAGCCAGCCCGGGTCCTGGTGCCAGAGCAGAGCGGGGCCGGCAGCGGGGGAAGGCAGGCCTGCTCTCACGTGCAGCGAATTCTAAAATACGTGCGGCCTGGCTGCCGTGGCGCCGTGGCTCCGTGGTTGAATGTCGACCCAGGAACCAGGAGGTCGCGGTTCGATTCCCCGTCAGGGCACAGGCCCGGGTTGTGGGCTCCCTCCCCAGGGTGGGGCGTGCAGGAGGCAGCCAATCCATGAGTCTCTCTCCTCATGGATGTTTCTCTCTCTCTCTCCCCCTCTACCTTCCCCTCTGACGTCAATAAAAACACTGTTTTAAGAAGTAAAACATGTGCAGCTGAGCCCTTCTCAGGACATGGACACCGCCTCTGAAAACCACTCCGTCCCCCTCGGAGGGAGCAGAGGACAGACAGGAGGTCATGGGGGGAAGGTGAACCCTGTTCCCACGCCCCTTCCTCTGTCCCTGGGGCCGCGGAGCCCACGGACCAGTCACCCCGCTTTAGCCTCTCGCACGAGGGGCTCACATGGAGAGCTGGAACGCACAGCGGCCCCTGCTTAGAAGCAGAAGGAGGGGGCGTGTGCCCCTACTGTGAGGTCCCTCTCCCCCCGCAACCCCCCTGCCCCCGGTGCCCCCGGGACCCACCTTCGTAGCTCGGCACCAGGCTGTGCCGGGCAGTGCTCACTGGCGGCGGCTCGGAGAGGGCTTTGGCGGGAGACGGGCTGCCAGGCACCAGAGGGTTGGCGTAGTGCCACTGGCACTCGCCGCCGGCCGGCAGGGCGCTCAGGAAAAAGCGCGCCACCTCGCACGGCGAGCCCTGGGGCCCGAACTTGGTGGGCAGCACGGGCTTCTTGCTGCCGAAGACGTGGGGGTCCAGCGGGCAGGGGCCGTAGCGGTAGGAGAAGGGCAGGCCGTAGGGCGGGCCGTACAGGAGGTCGCCGCCTTCCGGGTGCAGCTGCTGCTCGGGGGCCGCCGCGGCGTCCGTGGGGGGGCTGGCCCTCCAGGCGGCCAGCTGCCCGCAGTCCAGCCTCTCCACCGGGAACGGGCTGAACGGCTGCGGGCACAGGGCGCGGTGAGGGGGGGCGGGGTCTCAGACCCAAGCCCCCGTGCCCGACCCCTTCCCAGGCGGGACCCCTTGGGCCACCACGACGAGGTCCCACTGGGGACAGGGGCCCGCAGACAGCACCCCGGTGTCCCTCCCCGGGTACAAACGTCTCTCCCCACCAGCGGCAGCACCACCCACAAGGGCACCTCCTGTTTCTAAGAGCTCGCCAACAGCAGTGAACTGGCGTGGCTCAGTGGCTGGCATGGCTCAGTGGTTGGCGTGGCTCAGTGGTTGAGCATCGACCCGTAGCCCAGGAGGTCACGGTTCGAGTCCCCGTTGGGGCACCTGCCCAGTTTGTGGCCTGGATCCCCAGTGTGGGGCCTCCAAGAGGCAGCCGATCAGCGATTCTCTCTCATCGTGGATGTTTCTCTCTCTCTCTCTCCCTCTCCCTTCCCCTCTGAAATCAATAAAAATATATTTTAAGCCGAAACCAGTGTGGCTCAATGGATAGAGCGCCCACCTGCGGACTGAAGGGTCCCAGGTTCGATTCCGGTCAAGGGCATGTACCTAGGTGGCGGGCACCTCCCCAGTGGGGGGGGCGTGCAGGAGGCAGCTGATCGATGTTTCTCTCTCATCCATGTTTCTAGCTCTCTTCCTTCCTCTCTGTAAAAGAATCAATAAAATATATTTAAATATATATATATTTTTTAAAACGAAAAAAATGTTTTTCTTAAAGGCCGTGGAAACAGACGACGCGCTGAGGCCATCCTGCCACCCCGGGCTGTGTGTCCCTGTCGAGCGGGATGCTTCCGGGCAGGGAGACCCCTGGCCATGAGCATAGGCCGGTCCCTCAAATGCCCGCCCGCTCGCCCACCTGCCCACCCGCGTGTTACCTGCGGGGGGTAGGGGTTTGTTCTCAGCTTCGCCTTCATCTTCGTGGTCTTGGGTTTGGCTAACTTCCTAGTTTCTTGTGAGGTAGACAGGGCGGTCCGCCACGAGTCCTGGGACTTGGCTGTGGACACCTGCTCCAGGGACAGCTGCAGCTCCTTGTACTCAATGTCCCTGGAGGCAGGAGGGCAGGCGTGTCCAGCCAGCCGAGGGCCGCGGGCTGCGGGCTCCCAGCGGGATCGCCCTCGAGGCTCCAGGGGCCATTTCAGCCAGGCCGGGGCGGGCGGGGTTGGAGAAAAGGACAGCCCCCCCCCGCACCCCCGTTATAAAAGCCAGCCTGCAGCCCGGTGCAGCACCCCCAGAGACGCTGAATGGGGACAGTGTTATTCGGCAGAAATGGGGGGCAGGGTGCATCTCTCTTCAATCCCAGGGGACCCCAACACACTGCCTGTGGACCGTGGGCACTGCCTCAAGCACCGGTCGCCCCGCCGGCTCCGGAACCCCCAGGAAGGCCTGGGTGGAAACCCTGAGCATCCAGGGGCCCCATGTTGCCCCCAAGAGCCACCTCAGTGCCCTCATGCCCATGGGGAGGAGGTGGCCTCCCAAAGACTGGCCCTGTCACATTTGTTTGCTCATGGAGTGTTTGGGGTGAACAGGCTCTGCCCCCACACTTCGGCTGGGACCTCTCTGCTCCTAATGCAAGAGCCGAGACAAACCCCGGCCCTGTGGCCCCCGAGAGAAGGAGGCTCCTGCCCGCTCACTCCAGGCCCGGCTCGGAGCCGGCTGGGCACCAGGCTGGCAGGGCCCAGGCTAGAGCCGGGTGCCGGGTGTGACATGCCGAGGCACCACTGGTGGGTGGAGAGTAATACTAGGTCCCAGCGGACTCAGGGCCTGCTCCTCCTAACGGTCTGAAAAGCTGGTGCCACTGACCTTGACCTCCTGGGGCTTAAAGGGACCAGACCTTTGCCATCATTTGCCATAGCTTATGGAGGAGGACGGGGGCACGGGCAGGAGCGGGCGCACGCGTGTGTGGGCACGGGGAGGGTCAGCCTGTATGTCGGCTCTGGGACCTGCATCCCCTTTCCACCCCGTTCAGGACGGGGGGCATCTCTGCCCTCCCTCTGCCCACCCCTGCTCCCACCCGGGCACAGAGTGGGGATTCCCTTTTCCCAAGCACCCGCCCCTCCCTCCCCCCCGAGCGTGGGCCTTCCCATCCACCAGGTGTCCGAATGCAAACAGAACAGGAGACAAATGCACAGCTCCAGAGAGAGAGAGAGAGAGAGAGAGAGAGAGAGAGAGAGAGAGAGAGAGGGAGGGAGAGAGAGATGGTGCGGACGGGGCGATGAGGAGGAGGCGGGAGGAGAGAGCCGGGAGGAGGAACAAGGACGTCGGACTTACGTGAGGACATAATTGACACTCACGATGCAGTGGGGCCGGGACGAGCGGCTGTTGTGCACGACGGTGGCGTAGCTCTGCACCCACACCCAGCCGCCCCGCTTGGACAGCAGCCGGTAGTACTTGGTGGTGACCTGGCCCTTCACCAGCACTGCGGGCGGAGGCGACAGAGCGAGGGGCCGTGAGCGGGCCCCGCCCGGGGGGTCCTGACCCCGCGTGACCCCAGCCCTGGCTTCGAACCTGCCCGAGGGTGGGACCCCAACCGGGGACGTGGCAAGAGGGCAGGCGTTCCCTGCTGGAGGGCGCATGCTTGTGCACCCCCTCCCCCTCTCACACATGCACACACACACACTCACACACAGATACACGCATACACACACATACACATACACACACAGAGATACACACACTCACACACAGATACATATACACACACTCACACACACACATATGCGTGCACACACACACACACGATTTCTGCCGTGGCTCCCCGGGCTGGGAGGCGCACTCCGGCCTCTGCCTTGCTAAGAACTGGAGTTTAGAGCCACCGCTTTCTCTGGGAGCACACGAGCCCCGTCAGCATCTGCACCGGCACAGGGACGACGACACCGGTCTGCTCCCCACGCCCCCAGCCCGCCGCCATTCCCCGTGTCCTAACCCCAGGCCCGTGATCGGTGGGGACGGGGAAGGGGGAGCCATGTAGTTATTGAAGCCAAACAGGAAGTCACGTGGTTCCACTCAGCGTCCACCTGCCGCTCATGGCTGCGCCCAGAACCCATGTGTTCAGTGACGGTCACTCGGCCGCTGTGCACGTTTCTCCCCACCAGCCCGCTTCCCGCGTGGTGAGCTCCCCGTGCGTGCGGCCCAGGGAGGGAGCCCTCCGCGCCTGAGCACCCACCGGTGTGCGGCCGCCCTCCGCCCTCCGTGCACAGAGCCCGCGCAGGCTGGGAGCCCCCCCGAGCCTGGGCCCGCACACACCCCACACCCCCCCACACACACCGCCTCCTCCCGGCTGCAGCGGGCGGTGCAGGAGGGCTGGGGGGAGGGAGGTGGGCGGTGGCGAGGGGAGAGGCTGACTTGTCTCCCAGGGCCGGGGAGGCCGGGGCCGTGGCTGTGGCCGCAGGCACTCCTGCTCCCCGGCAGCTGCTGGGCTGGAGCCGGCAGACACCGGGCAAGGGGATGGAGGCGCCACGTCTCTGGCTGGAGGGTGCTGGAGGGCCCCCCCCCCCAATTCATGGACACGGGCATTCCTCCCCGTGGGCACCGGTCAGAGCCTCGCCCCCTGCACCCAGGGACTTCTCCCAACCGGGGATGCGATGGCTGTTCCCACGCCTCAGGGCGACGTCCGGGGCCCGGGACCCTGCTGCCCGGTGACAGGCAGGGCGTGAGGAGCCAGAGCGCAGAGCTCCACCCGACGGATCGGACCCGAGACCCTCCAGGCCACGTGGGCAACGGACGTGGACTCGGACAGCAGCCGCCAAAGGCCACGCCAAGCGGCCGCCACGTCTCTCTGGTTTGCTCGACGCGGCTGGCTGGTGCCACTGTCAGGTCCACGGACGGGTGAAGGGAGCCGGCACGGCGTGACTCCAGTGACGGAAGGGTCCGGAGCAGGCCAGCCATGGGCGGAGGGTGCGGGGGCTGGTGCTCTGGGAGGAGAGTGGGTCCTGGCACTGACACAGGCGGTAGCGGCGCGCCCAGTAAATACATCGCGAACCATGACAGCCGGGGACATGGTGACTTCCTAGTCAGGGTGTCCGAGGGGAGAGGCACCGCCCCGTGACGCTGGAGCGGGAGCTGGCCTGGGCCTCCTGGGAAGCAGGTGCTTCTGGGAAAGGGATGCCTGAGGTGACCGCCGGACACCGGTCCCACGGGAAGGGAGTCCCCGCAGCCGGCTGGTCATTCAGGGCTACGGTGGATGGGGCTCGCAGGCTGATGGAATGTGGACATTAGGGGGTAGACATCACGGGAAGGTGGACATCAGGGAAGGAGGACATCGCTCTGAGTGTCCACTGGGGAGGGGGCCAGCCAGCGGCTTCCAGAAGGTTCTGTGTAGCTACATAGGGGCCAGGATGGCCAATCAGGAGAGTTATTTAACTGATTTGTTGGGCCCCCAAAGGGGATGCGGCCTATGGAACGGAGGTCCCCCCGCTGGGCCCCCAGGCCCTGCCTCTTCCAGCGGAACGGGCATCACTTCCACTCAGAAATCGTTCCTGGCAGCGCCTGCCAAGCCCCGGGCGTCACCGGGAAGGGGGGCGTCCCAGCGACCCTGGGTGCTTGCTGGGCCCAGGCTGGGTCTCAGGCTGGGTCCCAGGCTGCATTTGTAAGACCTGCCTCAGCCAGCGGAAGCCGGGCCCGGAGGCCAGGTCAGGACCCCATGGAGGACGCACAGCTCTCTCTCCGCTCCCGGCTCTGCGGGGAGGGCCATCGGGGAAGCGCTTGGGTGAGTTCGGCTGTGCCGTCCGCATCCGGCCAGAGGCCGAGACCAGCGTGGCCCGCGTCCCCAGTGACGTCCACCCCACTCACTCCTCCCGGGAAGGGAGACCCCCTTCCGCCTTCATCTCCCATGCGAAGGCCTCATCCCCCCGCGTGGTGGCAGACAGGAGCCCCTCTGCCGTCGGCACCCACCGCGGCCCAGCTCGTTGCCCGTCCCCGGCGGTGTCCCGGCCCGGGAAGGCTGAGTCAGCGCTGTCGCCTTCACTGTTCACGCCGCTGCCTCCCGCTTCCTCTGAGTGACGGTTCCGGCCCAGAAAGCCCGCTCCCTCCGGGCGCAAACCCTCAGCTCTGTGGCTCCTGGAGGCCCGGCCTCACCTCCTCTCCAGGCCCGGGGGTCAGCCTCAGCCCGTCCCAGACTCCGAGGCTGGGGGAGGCGAGCGAGGGGTCCTGAGGTCCAGGAGGCCCCGGAGAAAAGCCCTTGTTGGGGGGAAGCTGGGCTCCTGGGGGCACAGACCAGGCTCTGGGGGTGACACGTGGGCGGGGACAGGCGGGGACGGGCTGAAGGCTGAGGCCACGCCGTCCAGCTCCGGCCCCACCTGGCAGCTCCCTCGCTGCCTCCCTCCACCGGGGGGCTCGCCTGGCTCCCCTGGGAACGGCCACCGAGCCGGGCACCCCACGGCCCAGGAGTCCCAAGGGGCAGCCTTTCCACTCACTCGCTGCACCTGCTCTCCCAGGAAACGCCCCTCCTCGGCCAGGCCTGGGGAGCGGGGGGATGTGGGCAGGGGAGAGGCAGGGAATGGTGCTGGCAGCCCTGAACCTCGGTGCCCTGTGCGGCTCAGCGGCGGAGCACGGACCCAGGAACCAGGAGGTCAGGGCTGAAGGCCACACGTTTCCCTTCTCGCACCGCAGCCACGTAGAACAGCGCGTCCGTCCGTGGGAGTCGGGGGGCGCTCCCCACATGCTCCTGCCTCCGCGGAGGGGCTCAGAGCCCCAGGCTGGGTCCTCCCCTCTCCCCCCTCCCAGTGGTGGGGGCTGTCTCCTCGGGGGCAGAGTCTCTCAGGCACAGAGACCTTTGTGCGCCGTTGTTGCGAACTGAAGAAAGAAGCGCCCAAACCCACAGGAATCTAGAAGCTTTCACACCACCCCCACACCTGCCAGGGTCACGGGGAGTCTGGGCACCGACAGCGAGGAACTGCTCGAACCCAGGGGTGCTCAGACCCCGCCGCAGGCTCAAGGTTCCCACGTGCCCCGCCCTCGGCCTCCCCCCGGCTGCGGCCCGGGCCGCGGGCAGTACTCACGCAGGTGGTGCGCGTAGCGGAGGTGGAAGGCGTCACAGCCGTGCACGTGGTGGTACAGGGTCTTCTCGATCAGGTCCTGGGGCTCGTACCCCGTCAGCTCAGTCACCCTGGGAGGTGGGGGGGCACTCCGTGAGTTACCCGCTCTGAAGGCTGCCTCTCACCTCAGCCCTCACCGGTGTTGCCAAACAATCAGAAGCCAACAGGCCGGGGTGGGCGGGATGCTGGTCTGGGAACCTGGGAATGATGTGTTTTTTACAGGAAAAGGGTCTGAGCTCGAGCCCAGGCCAGAGGGAGCGCCTGGAGCCGGCCTGCTCCTGGGAGCCGCAGGGGAAGGTTGGGGCTCAGTGCAGCCTCATCCAGGTGCAGCTCATCCGAGCACCTTCCGTGTGAACTCGGATACGACATCAGAGAGGCTGTCACCCGGAGAAAGAACCCTCTCTCCGGGGACGAATTATGGTGGAGAATCCGACCCGCCTGGCGCGTGGCTGAGCGCCCACCTGTGAACCAGAAGGTCCTGGTTCCATTCCTGGTCAGGGCACAGGCCTGGGTTTCAGGCTCGATCCCCAGGAGGGGGCGTGCAGGAGGCAGCCAATCAGTGATTCTCATCATGGATGCTTCTCTCTCTCTCTCTCTCTCCCTCTCCCTCCCTCTCTGAAACGAAAAAAAAGTTTTAAAAAATTTCTCCCAGAAGAGAATAATTAAAAAAAAATAAACAGCCCTAACCGGTGTGGCTCAGTGGATAGAACGTCGGCCTGCAGACTCAAGGGTCCTAGGTTCGATTTCAGTGGGGGGCATGTACCTTGGATTTGGGCACATCCCCAGTGGGGGGGCGTGCAGGAGGCAGCTGACGGATGTCTCTCTCTCATTGATGTTTCTAACTCTCTATCCCTCTCCCTTCCTCTCTGTAGAAAATCAATATGTTCTTTAAAATATAAATAAGTAAATAAAACGAACTTTACCCTTTTAACCATTTGTAAGCGCACTGTTCAGCGGCAGGAGCGCCACCCACATGCGGCGTGCTCATCCCCACTTCCACTTCCAGAACTTTCCACCCCTCCAGGCAGAAGCTCCGCCCATGAGACAGCAAGTCCCCACGTCCCCTCCCCCGGCCCTGGCCACTTCTGCTCCACTTCCTGCCTCTCCGGCCTTGTCTCTTCCAGAAATCCTGCCCAAGGGGACCGAGGCGGCATTTGTCCTTTGCATCTGGCTTCTCGCGGTCGCACCGTGCTCTCTGGGACCCTCCACGCCGGCGGCCACTCCTCTCGTGCCCACAGCTCGGGGGCCCATGTCTTATCTACCCGCCCTCCTGAGGAGGGACCCCGGCTCCCGGCCGCTGTGTGTGTGTGTGTGTGTGTGTGTGTGTGTGTGTGTGAGACCTTTGCACCTCCAGGCCACCCTGGATGCTGATCCCTGCCAGGCTCTGGACGGCCCGTGGCTGGCGCGTCCTCAGTGGAGGGGTGAGGGGGGGGAGTTAGGGAAGAACTGGCGACATCGGAGTGATGGCTTTGGACCCCAGAAATAGCCTGACCCGGGAAGCATGGGGCCGGAGGCCAGCCTTAAGCTCGCCGGGGCACGGGCAGCACGCTCCCGGGCGGCACTGACCTGCCCGCTCCGTCCCATCACGCCCGGCACTCTGTCCCCCCCCTCCCCGGCCCAGCGCTCTGGAGAGGCGAGGCTGCCCGATCTGTGGCGTGTCGGGAGCCCGTGGGACACCGCGGGTGGCCAGGGCCCTGGGCACCGGGCCTACGAGGAGGCGACCAGATGCCCGGCGGCGAAAGACACTCTGGAGCAGATGGAAGGTTCCAGAGGCGGCCAGGCCTGGAGCCGCTGCGGGGACCCGGGCAGCGGGCGGCCCGCCCTGACTTGAAACATCAGCTGCCCGAGAAACGGGGAACCCGACCCCCCCCACCCGTGGAGTTCTGTGCGGGCTCGGACCGTCAACCTCGGGGAGCCTCGTGTTTCCCTGTGCCGGCTCCCCTTGGCAGGGGGAGCGGGCGGGGTGGGCGGGGACGTGGGTGTGGAGGCCAAAGCCTGGGGCCCAGGACTCGGGCGAGAGCCACCCAGGGCGCCCGGCCCTCGGAGCCCCACGCGATGGCCGGAGCCGGAGCCGGCTGGCCTCCAACCCCCTCCCCGAAAGCAAGTGGTGCCCCCCTCGGGGTGGGGATGGGAGACGCCTCCCAGACCCTCTGGTTCCAGAGGGGCGGCCCGAACGTGTAAATGAATCAGAAACACGTGTCTCCCGTTTCCCATCGGAGTCCGAGCGGCTCCACAACATCCCGGGGCCGGTCTGGCAGCCCCCACCCCCCGTTCCCCAGCCCCCGGGGCGGGAGGGCCTGTGAGCGACCTGCCAAACCCCACCGTCCCTGGGTCCCTGTCCTTCTCAAAGGCGCCAGCTACAGCGTCAAAGCGGACGCCCACAGCCCCCCACGAACCGAACGCCGGGTTATGCTGAGGTCAGCTGGGTCTGGGATTTTGCGGGGGGCAGGGGGGAAAGGGGGACCCCCGCCCTGGGGACTTGGGGCGGCTGGGCTTCCGGCCAAGGCCTCTTGGGGGCCCCGGGCCTGAGGGTCAGAGCTGCCACCTCCCACCTCTCAGCGCCGGGCCAGCCCCCGTCCCCGGGGTGACCGCCGGGGCCACAGATCGGGGGGACCAGCGACCGGAAGAATCCTCCAGCGCCCCTCCTCCCTGAGCACCCCGAGGAGGGAGGTGAGAACCGGCTCCCGGCGTCTGGGGGCTCCCTGGCCCTCAGCAGGGGACCCCAGTCTCCTGGGGGAGCGGGAGTCTGCCTCCCTCCCGGTCAGCGCCTGTCCTTCCCCATCCCGGGCATGGCCCCCACCAAACGAGAGGGACACCGGCTTTCCAGAAAGCCCCCTCCCGACCCCCCTCCCTGCCCGGCCCCCGGCTCTCCGTCCCCCTCCTCTGCGCAGCCCCGTTCTGCGGGGAGGTGCGGGCTGTGGGGGCCTGAAGACCCGCCTCGGGGAGACCACACCCTGCTTCCCCTCAGCTAGAACGCACCAGGTCTGGGGGGCAGGGGTGAGGGTCAGAGACACACAGGGACACACAGGGAGAAGCAGGGTAAAGCATGCGGGCGGCGGGTTCTCTGTCCACATGGCGAAGGGACTCGGCACCTGGAAGGAACGCTCCTTCACGCCTCCTCTGCCCACGGGGCCCGGACCCCGGCCAGCCCGACTGCTGTCCTCCCCCGGGGACTGACCCCCTCCCCCACCACCCCCATTTCTACCACCCGCACCCCTGTATCCTCCCTCCTTCCCCTCCTCCCAACCCCACACACACAGGGAAACAGCACCGGTCGCCTCGGCCCTCGCCCTGGCATGAGGTGCGTGTCTCCCCAGAGCCGCCTCCCCGGCCCGAGCTCCTGGCAGACAGGACGGCCACACCGGCCTCGCCGTCTCTTCACCGCCGAGCGGTCCCCGGGCTCCAGCGACGCCCCAGCCCGAGGTCGGCAGACGCCTCCGTCCACAGAGCCCCACACCAACAGCGCCACCATGGACACTCCTCTGAGAGACGCGTGTTTTCAACCTAAACGTCTTCCAACGCCACGGCTTCCACACAGACTGGCCGGGGCTGGGGACCTTTGTGCAAGAGCCACACTCCGGGGGCCAGAGAACCGCCTGTGGCTCGAGAGCCACGTGTGCCGACCACGGAGCTAGACTAACGTGGGTCCTCACCTCCTACCCTGAACCAGGTGCGTTTGCTCTTCTTCAATAAATGGTCAAAATGACCCATGTTGCCGAAACCAGTTTGGCTCAGGGGATAGAGCTTCGGCCTGCGGACTGAAAGGTCCCAGGTTCAACTCCGGTCAAGGGCATGTACCTTGGTTGTGGGCGCATCTCCACTGTGGGGCGTGCAGGAGGCGGCTGATCGATGTCTCTCTCTCATCAATGTTTCTGACTTTCTATCCCTCTCTCTTTCTCTCTGTGAAAAATCAATAAAATATATTTTAAATAAATAAAAAATAAAATAAAATGATCCATGTTAGGTCATGTGTCTTTTACCACAAAAGTGGAAATAAACATCAGGGAATCCTCGTCCCAGGATAAACAGGAAACAAAAAGGGAGAAAAAGGCGGCCTTTCTCTGGCCAGCTCAGCCCCGCCCACGACGGTCAGGCACCTGCACAGCAAGGTCCCTTCCCGGAGGCGGGAGGGTGAGGGTGAGGGTGAGGGTCAAG